>ONZH01006444.1:0-86253 GCA_900303285.1 Rhinella marina | reverse complement strand
TCAGCAGGCGGTGCTAAAGCTCATCAGCTTGGGCGACAGGAAGCACAGCGCCCCAGAGGTGAGGGACGCCATATTGCAGCAGACGGAGATGTGGCTGTCGCCGCTGCAGCTAGGACCAGGCATGGTCGTGTGCGATAACGGCCGTAACCTGGGTGGCGGCTCTGGAGCTTGCCGAACTCAATCACGTACCATGCCTGGCCCACGTTTTTAATCTGGTAGTCCAAAAATTTCTGAAGACTTACCCCAACCTGGCAGAGCTACTGGTGAAAGTGCGGCGCTTGTGCGCTCACTTTCGGAAGTCAACTGTAGCTGCTGCTAGCTTAAAAAAACTCCAGCAACGCCTCCATTTGCCTGAACATCGGCTGTTGTGCGACCTGCCGACTCGCTGGAATTCCACCTATTCCATGTTGGCCAGGGTGTGGTGAGCAGCAGAGAGCATTGATGGAGTACCAGATTATGAATCCACGCGTGCCTCCAACTCAGCTCCCTCAGTTTGCCAACCACGAGTGGCCATGGATGGCAGACATATGCGATGTACTGCGTATCTTTGAGGAGTCCACCAAGAAGGTCAGCAGCGAGGACGCTATAGTGAGCGTAACCATCCCGCTCCTAGGCGTCCTTAAAGAATCGCTCATCGCAATAAGGGAGAACGCATTGCACGCAGAGGAGACAGGGGTAGGAGGAGACGCAACGGAGCTACACAGTCAGACCACACTTTTGTCTGCTTCACGGTGGCAGTTGCAGGAGGAGGAGGATGAGGAGGAGGACGACGTGGAGGTGGCTGTGGAAGAGGAGGAGGATGCTGGCGGCGAGGGTAGCAGTCAGGCTGTGTGCGTCCCATTGGTTCAGCGCGGATGGGGCGGAGAGGAGGCGGAAGAGGAAGAGGAGGAAATGGCAAGTGATCCTTCTGGTGGGGCAGTGAGGTCATGCCTATTCAGAGTCTGGCACACATGGCTGACTTCATGCTGGGGCTGCTTTTCCCGGGACACACGTGTTGTCCGGATAGTGGAGAACAAACTGTACTGGGTCTTCGCACTCCTGGACCCCCGGTATAAAGATAACGTCTCCTCTTTTATTCCGGTAGAGGAGAGGACGAATCGATTGCTGGAATACCAGAGGGAACTCGTGCAGAACATGATGGAGATTTTCCCACCCACCATCGCTGGCGGCAGAGAGGAGAGGGTCTCCCAGAGTCCCACAACATCAATCAGGCCCACAGCCACCAGGGGAACACTCTCCAAGGTGTGGGACACGTTCATGGCACCCCCTCGTGCAACTTCCATCACTGCGGGGCCCGCTATCAGCAGGAGGGACAAGTATCGGCGGATGTTGCGGGAGTACCTGGCAGACCGTACCCCTGTCCTCCCCGATCCCTCGGCGTCCTACACTTACTGGGTCTCCAAGTTGGACACGTGGCTGGAACTGTCCCTGTATGCCTTGGAGGTGCTTGCCTGCCCTGCCGCCAGCGTGCTATCAGAAAGGGTGTTCAGCGCAGCCGGGGCATTATAACCGATAAGCGCAGCCGCCTGTCAACCGACAGTGCGGACAGGCTGACGCTAATCAAAATGAACAGCAAGTGGATTGACCCGGACTTTGCTTCTCCAACCGTGGAAAGCAGCCAAAAGTGAAGTGCCATCTGTATGAAGTGCCATTTCCTCCTCCACCTCCTCCTCCTCCTCCTTAACCGCCGTAGAATTGCTCCGTAAATAAGAAAAATGTATATGTTTATGGCTCACCTCTTGGGCCTCCACAAAATGTTTAAGAGGTCTCACCTCTTGGGCCTCCACATAATTTTTAAGAGGTCTCACCTCTTGGGCCTCCACATAATTTTTAAGAGGTCTCACCTCTTGGGCCTGCACAAAATGTTTAAGAGGTCTCACCTCTTGGGCCTCCACATAATTTTTAAGAGGTCTCACCTCTTGGGCCTCCACATAATTTTTAAAGAGGTCTCACCTCTTGGGCCTGCACAAAATGTTTAAGAGGTCTCACCTCTTGGGCCTCCACATAATTTTTAAGAGGTCTCACCTCTTGGGCCTCCACATAATTTTTAAGAGGTCTCACCTCTTGGGCCTCCACATAATTTTTAAGAGGTCTCACCTCTTGGGCCTCCACAAAATGTTTAAGAGGTCTCACCTCTTGGGCCTCCACATAATTTTAAGAGGTCTCACCTCTTGGGCCTCCACATAATTTTTAAGAGGTCTCACCTCTTAGGCCTGCACAAAATGTTTAAGAGGTCTCACCTCTTGGGCCTCCACATAATTTTTAAGAGGTCTCACCTCTTGGGCCTGCACAAAATGTTTAAGAGGTCTCACCTCTTGGGCCTCCACATAATTTTTAAGAGGTCTCACCTCTTGGGCCTCCACATAATTTTTAAGAGGTCTCACCTCTTGGGCCTCCACAAAATGTTTAAGAGGTCTCACCTCTTGGGCCTCCACATAATTTTTAAGAGGTCTCACCTCTTGGGCCTCCACAAAATGTTTAAGAGGTCTCACCTCTTGGGCCTCCACAAAATCTTTTAGGTCTCACTTCTTGGGCCTCCACATAATTTTAAAGAGGTCTCACCTCTTGGGCCTCCACATAATTTTTAAGAGGTCTCACCTCTTGGGCCTCCACAAAATCTTTAAGAGGTCTCACCTCTAGGGCCTCCACAAAATCTTTAAGAGGTCTCACCTCTTGGGCCTCCACAAAATCTTTAAGAGGTCTCACCTCTTGGGCCTCCACAAAATCTTTAAGAGGTCTCACCTCTTGGGCCTCCACAAAAATCTTTAAGAGGTCTCACCTCTTGGGCCTCCATAAAATCTTTAAGAGGTCTCACCTCTTGGGCCTCCACAAAATCTTTAAGAGGTCTCACCTCTTGGGCCTCCATAAAATCTTTAAGAGGTCTCACCTCTTGGGCCTCCACAAAATCTTTGAGGTCTCACCTCTTGGGCCTCCACAAAATCTTTAAGAGGTCTCACCTCTTGGGCCTCCATAAAATCTTTAAGAGGTCTCACCTCTTGGGCCTCCACAAAATCTTTGAGGTCTCACCTCTTGGGCCTCCACATAATTTTAAAGAGGTCTCACCTCTTGGGCCTCCACAAAATCTTTAAGAGGTCTCACCTCTTGGGCCTCCACAAAATCTTTAAGAGGTCTCACCTCTTGGGCCTCCACATAATTTTAAAGAGGTCTCACCTCTTGGGCCTCCACAAAATCTTTAAGAGGTCTCACCTCTTGGGCCTCCACAAAATCTTTAAGAGGTCTCACCTCTTGGGCCTGCACAAAATCTTTAAGAGGTCTCACCTCTTGGGCCTCCACAAAATCTTTAAGAGGTCTCACCTCTTGGGCCTCCATAAAATCTTTAAGAGGTCTCACCTCTTGGGCCTCCACAAAATCTTTGAGGTCTCACCTCTTGGGCCTCCACATAATTTTAAAGAGGTCTCACCTCTTGGGCCTCCACAAAATCTTTAAGAGGTCTCACCTCTTGGGCCTCCACAAAATCTTTAAGAGGTCTCACCTCTTGGGCCTCCACAAAATTTTCCATGAGCCTCTGGCCAGCCCACGGCCTCTTCCTGCCTTTTGCGGTCCTACGCATCCCTCCACATCCCCACTGCTTTACCTGCTAGACATGACACTGGGCCAGGTCGGGTCACTGATATCTCTAGCGCCAACAATTTGGGCATTTTAAGGCTTCTGCATGTGTTTGAGTTGTTTTTACATTTTAAAGAAGACATGTCTGACCACATTTCACACACACACACAATGACAATTAGGGGTGGGGTCTATTTGCTTTCCCCTTTGCCTATGCCATCTGTGGTTGTCATAGGCAACGTGATTTTAAGGGGTGCAGAATTTCATCTTCTTTTTTGTCTAGTTTGGCTTGGGGTCCATGGCAATGTAGAGGAAAGAAGGTTTCCTTGTATGGTCTCACTTTACAGAGAGATTAGATTGTCTTTGGAGTGTATTGTTGAGAGGCTGTGATAGTGGCGTAATAGTGCGACTTGGGCGCGTTATATGCACCCAGACATGCTTCCCCTGCTGTCCCAGTTGCATTCCATCAGTGTTGGCATCCTTTTCTGAGGTTTCAGGGTGGA
Organism: Rhinella marina; assembly: GCA_900303285.1. Taxonomy (NCBI): domain Eukaryota; kingdom Metazoa; phylum Chordata; class Amphibia; order Anura; family Bufonidae; genus Rhinella; species Rhinella marina. The sequence continues at coordinate 82,183 of ONZH01006444.1, read as the reverse complement.
CTTGGTGATCTCCAAGTGGTCGAATTGAGATTTCCAAGTGGCGAGCATTTTTTTCCCATAGACTTTAATGGGATTCGATATTCGGTCGAATAGTCGAATTTCGCGGTCTATTCGAATCGAATTTCGAACTTTCGAATATTTCACTACTCGCTCATCTCTAATAACGATGTATCATGTAAAGAAGAAGCCGTAAGTCAACACAATCCAGAAACACTGCCATCTTCTCTGGGCAAAAGCTCTTTTAAAAATAGACTAAGACAAAATGGAAAACTGTTCTGTGATCAGATGAATCAAAATCTGAAATTCTTTTTGAAAACCACTAATCTTGTGTGCTGCAGAATGAAGAGCTGAGGGACCATCCAGCTTGTCATCAGCATATAATTCAAAAGCCTGCATCACTTATGATACAGGGTTGCATTAGTGCCTTGGCTTGGGCATCTTACATCTGGAAAGGCATTATCACTGCTGAACAGTATATAAAGGTTTTAGAACAACATATGTTCCCATCCAGACAACTTCTCTTTCAAGAAAGGCCTTGCATATTTCAGCAAGACCATGCTAAACCACATACTGTATATATATATATATATATATATACATACAGTACAGACTAAAAGTTTGGACACACCTTCTCATTCAAAGAGTTTTCTGTATTTTCATGACTATGAAAATTGTAGATTCACACTGAAGGCATCAAAACTATGAATTAACACATGTGGAATTATATACTTAACAAAAAAGTGTGAAACAACTGAAAATATGTCTTATATTCTAGGTTCTTCAAAGTAACCACCTTTTGCTTTGATTACTGCTTTGCACACTCTTGATATTCTCTTGATGAGCTTCAAGAGGAAGTCACCTGAAATGGTATTCCAACAGTCTTGAAGGAGTTCCCAAAGATGCTTAGCACTTGTTCACCTTTTGCCTTCACTCTGTGGTCCAGCTCACCCCAAACCATCTCGATTGGGTTCAGGTCTGGTGACTGTGGAGGCCAGGTCATCTGACGTAGCTCCCCATCATTCTCCTTCTTGGTCAAATAGCCCTTACACAGCCTGGAGGTGTGTTTGGGGTCATTGTCCTGTTTCTAAATAAATGATGGTCCAACTAAACGCAAACCGGATGGAATAGCATGCCGCTGCAAGATGCTGGTTCAGTATGTCTTCAATTATGAATAAATCCCCAACAGTGTCACCAGCAAAGCACCCCCACACCATCACACCTCCTCCTCCATGCTTCATGGTGGGAACCAGGCATGTAGAGTCCATCCGTTCACCTTTTCTGCGTCGCACAAAGATTGGTAAACAAAGATCTCAAATTTGGACTCATCAGACCAAAGCACAGATTTCCACTGGTCTAATGTCCATCCCTTGTGTTCTTTAGCCCAAACAAGTCTCTTCTGCTTGTTGCCTGTCCTTAGCAGTGGTTTCCTAGCAGCTATTTTACCATGAAGGCCTGCTGAACACAGTCTCCTCTTAACAGTTGTTGTAGAGATGTGTCTGCTGCTAGAACTCTGTGTGGCATTGACCTGGTCTTTAATCTGAGCTGCTGTTAACCTGCGATTTCTGAGGCTGGTGACTCAGATGAACTTATCCTCCGCAGCAGAGGTGACTCTTGGTCTTCCTTTCCTGGGGCGGTCCTCATGTGAGCCAGTTTCTTTGTAGCGCTTGATGGTTTTTGCGACTGCACTTGGGGACACTTTCAAAGTTTTCCCAATTTTTCATACTGACTGACCTTCATTTCTTAAAGTAATGATGGCCACTCGTTTTTCTTTACTTAGCTGCTTTTTTCTTGCCATAACACAAATTCTAACAGTCAATTCAGTAGGACTATCAGCTGTTTTTTTGTTAAGTATATAATTTCCACATGTGTTAATTCATAGTTTTGTTGCCTTTAGTGTGAATCTACAATTTTCATAGTCATGAAAATACAGAAAACTCTTTGAATGAGAAGGTGTGTCCAAACTTTTGGTCTGTACTGTATATATATATATCTCTTAATAATATAAAAATGAATTTCTGTCTGTCTGTCTGTCTGTTCTCTATGCGCGACCAAACTACTGGACCGATTTTCACCAAATTCGGCATACAGGTACATCAGGTGTCCGGGAAGGTTTTAGACCAGGTCTCATCTCTCTAGGACGTACCGTTCCCGAGATATTCCCAAAATATGATCTCCATTAGCCAACATTACAACTGGGAGCTTTGGTTTTAAACTCCAACTGCCATTCTCTGCAAAGCCACACAGGGATGGCAGGTTTCCATAACAACCAGGTAATTATCAGCAGCTGAGGATCTCATCCATTTCTATTCACTGACACTGTTAAAGGTATTCCGGTTACCATAAATATAACTTATGTTTTTTTCTATTACTACAGTTCAGTAGTAATAAAAGATGTTTTCCTCCACTGCTGCCTATTGCGTGGGCTCATAAATAAGCATGGTATTGACCTTTAATTCAGGCCACCCTAAAAGAAGTACTTAAAACCCCCGCCCCAGGTCTCACTAAGCCACACCCCCAACTCTGTCAGGCCACACCCCCTTTCACTCCGCAGCCAACAGAGATTGAAAAAATAAAGGTAAAAATCAACTTCTGTCAGCTGCAGGGATGGGTGGGAGGTTGACTTTCTTTCTGCAACAACACACACAAACATTAAATAAAATAGATTAAATCCACCCATGCGAAGCGTCTTGCTAATCCACGCCCCCGACTCTGTAAGGTCACGCCCCCTCCCACTCCGCAGCCAACGGGAATTGAAAAAATGAAGGTAAAAATATACTTCTGTTTGCTGCAGGGGTGGGAGGGTGAATTTCTCTCTGCAACGACACACAAAAATTTTAGATGAAATAGACTAATTATAGACTACAACCGTTCGAAGCCTTTTGCTAAGCCACGCCCCGCCTCTGTCAGGCCACGCCCCCTCTCACTCCGCAGCCATTCTGCAACGGCACACAGAAACATTCAATGAAATAGATTAAATGCACCTATGCGAAGCGCTTTGCTAAGCCACGCCCCGACTCTGTAAGGCCACGCCCCCTCCCACTCTGCAGCCAACAGGGATTGAAAAAATAAAGGTAATAATCAACTCCTGTCAGCTGCAGGGATGGGTGGGAGGTTGACTTTCTTTCTGCAACGACACACAGAAACATTAAATGAAATAGATTAAATACACCCATGTGAAGCGACTTGCTAATCCACGCCCCCGACTCTGTCAGGTTACGCCCCCTCCCACTCCGCAGCCAATGGGGATTGAAAAAATAAAGGTAAAAATAAACTTCTGTTTGCTGCAGGGGTGGGAGGGTGAATTTCTCTCTGCAACGACTCACAAAAATTTTAGATAAAATAGACTAATTATAGACTACAACTGTTCGAATCGTCTTGCTAAGTCACGCCCCCAACTCTGTCAGACCACGCCCCCTCTCACTCTGCAGCCATTCTGCAACAACACACAGAAACATTAAATGAAATAGATTAAATCACCTATGCGAAGCGCTTTGTTAAGCCACGCCCCCAACTGTGTCAGATCACGCCCCCTCCTACTCCGCAGCCAACAGGGATTGAAAAAATGAAGGGAAAAATAAACTTCTGTCAGCTGCAGGGGTGGGAGGGTGAATTTCTCTCTGCAATGACACACAAAATTTTAGATGAAATAGACTAATTTCAGACTACAACCGTTCAAACCATCTTGATAATCCACACCCCCAACTCTGCCAGGCCATGCCCCCTCCCACTCCGTAGGCAACGGGGATTGAAAAAAATCAGCTGCAGGGGTGGGAGGGTGAATTTCTCTCTGCAATGACACACAAAAATCGTAGATGAAATTGACTAATTTTAGACTACGACCATTCAGTACTAATAAAAGATGTTTTTTTTCCACTGCTACCCATTGCGGGTCCTCATAAATTACCATGTCATCGACCTGTAATTCATGCCACTCTGACCCCCGCCCCAGATCTCGCGAAACCACGCTCCGACTCTGTCAGGCCACGCCCCCTCCCACTCTGCAGCCAACGGGGATTGAAAAAATGAAGGTAAAAATCAACTTCTGTCAGCTGCAGGGGCGGGAGGGAGGTTGGATTTCTTTCTGCAACAACATACAGAAACATTAAATGAAATAGATTAAATATACCCGTGCAAAGCAATGTTTTCTTCCACTGTTACCCATGGCGTGTCCTCATAAATTACCATGGCATCGACCTGTAATTCTGGCCACCATCAAAAGAAGGACTTAAAACCCTGCCCTAGGTCTTTCAATATCACGCCCCCGACTCAGTCAGGCCATGACCCCTCCCACTCCGCAGCCAATGGAGATTGAACAATTGAAGGTAAAAATCAACATCTGTCAGCTGCAGGATGGGAGGGAGGATGACTTTCTCTCTGCAACGACACACAGAAACATTAAATGAAATAGATTAAATATACCCGCGCAAAGCAATGTTTTCTTCCACTGCTACCCATTGTGTTTCTTCAAATTACCATGGCATTAACCTATAATTCAGGCCACCCTGAAATGAAGGACTTAACCCCCCCCCCCCCCCGTGTCCCATTAAACCACACCCCCTCCCACTCCGCAGTCAATAGGGATTGAAAAAATGAAGGTAAAAATCACCTCCTGTCAGCTGCATTGACTTTCTCTCTGCAACGACACACAGAAACATTAAATGAAATAGATGAAATATACCCAGGCGAAGCCGGGTCTTTCTGCTAGTATATATATATATATATATATACTGTATATATATATATATATATATATATATATATAGACACAGTGCCTTGCAAAAGTATTCGGCCCCCTGGAACTTTTCAACCTTTTGCCACATTTCAGACTTCAAACAAAAATATAACATTTTAAATTCTTGGTGAAGAATCAACAACAAGTGGGTCACAATTGTGAAGTGGAACGAAATTTATTGGATCATTTAAACTTTTTTTGTAATAATAAAACTAAAAAGTGGGGCGTGCAAAATTATTCGGCCCCCTTGCATTAATACTTTGTTGCGCCACCTTTTGCTGCGATCACAGCTGTAAGTCGCTTGGGGTATGTCTCTATCAGTTTTGCACATCTAGAGACTGAAATTGGTTGGCTGGAGAGTGTTTGTGAACAGCAGTTTTCAGCTCTTTCCACATATTCTCAATTGGATTCAGGTCTGGACTTTGACTTGGCCATTCTAAGACCTGGATACGTTTATTTTTGAACCATTCCACTGTAGATTTTGCTTTATGTTTGGGATCATTGTCTTGTTGGAAGATAAATCTCCGTCCTAGTCTCAGGTCTTTTGCAGACTCCAACAGGTTTTCATCCAGAATGGTCCTGTATTTGGCTCCATCCATCTTTCCATCAATTTTAACCATCTTCCCTGTCCCTGCTGATGAAAAGCAGGCCCAAACCATGATGCTGCCACCACCATGTTTGACAGTGGGGATGGTGTGTTCAGGGTGATGAGCTGTGTTGCTTTTACGCCAAACATATCGTTTTACATTGTTTCCAAAAAGTTTGATTTTGGTTTCATCTGACCAGAGCACCTTCTTCCACATGTTTGGTGTGTCTCCCAGGTGGCTTGTGGCAAACTGTAAACGAGACTTTTATGGATATCTTTGAGAAATGGCTTTCTTCTTGCCACTCTTCCATAAAGGCCAGATTTGTGAAGTGTTCGGCTAATTGTTGTCCTATGGACAGACTCTCCCACCTCAGCTGTTGAACTCTGCAGTTCATCCAGAGTGATCATGGGCCTCTTGGCTGCATCTCTGATCAGTCTTCTCCTTGTTTGAGATGAAAGTTTAGAGGGACGGCCGGGTCTTGGTAGATTTGCAGTGGTCTGATACTCTTTCCATTTCAATATGATCGCTTGCACAGTGCTCCTTGGGATGTTTAAAGCTTGGGAAATCTTTTGGTATCCAAATCCTGCTTTAAACTTCTCCACAATAGTATTGCGGACCTGCCTGGTGTGTTCCTTGGTCTTCATGATGCTCTCTGTGCTTTAAACAGAACCCTGAGACTATCACAGAGCAGGTGCATTTATACAGAGACTTGATTACACACAGGTGGATTCTATTTATCTTCATCAGTCATTTAGGACAACATTGGATCATTCAGAGATCCTCAATGAACTTCTGGAGTGAGTTTTCTGAACTGAAAGTAAATGGACCAAATAATTTTGCGCTCCCAACTTTTCAGTGTTATTATTACAAAAAAAGTTTAACCTTTATGCTACCAGCGCCGTACATGTATGGCGCTGGAGCGATGTGGGAGCATGGCACCCGCTCGCACGTGCAGCGGGTGTCATGGCCGGCAAGTCTCAGCTGTTTGAAAGACCAGCCGCTACTTACCGCAACCAGCAATAATGCCGATCGCGGTAAATAAAGGCATTAGATGCCGTGATCACGTGATCAAACCCGCAAGCGCTAAAACCTGGAAGCGCGCGCTTACGGTTGTTGTGCAGACACCCCGTGTGGTCAATCGGGATGTCTGCACTCGAACTGAAAGCTGTAAACCTCGCTGATGAGGTTTACAGCTTTCAATCTGCAATTCTTATTTTGGCCACCAGATGGCAGGCCATGATAAGAAATGAGCAAAGGGACTTAAAATTGAGTTTTAAAAATCCCTGATTGCTCAAAATGAAAAATTAAAAAACATTATATATATGGTCATATATGATCTTTAAAATAATCACAAAAAATTTTAAAAAACAATGTTAAAAAATATATAAAAAATAAAAATATAAAAGTTTAAATCACCCCCCCCTTTCCATATAATTAAAAAATAAATATCTAAATAACAATAAATATAAACATCATGGGTATCACTGCGACATAAAACGCCCGTACTTTTAAAACAACAAAAAAAATTTCCAATACGGCGAATTGCGTGACGGAAAAAAGGGTCAAAATGGCCGATTTGCCATTTTTTCACTACTTCTCTTACCCCAAAAAATGTAATAAAATGTGATAAAAAAGTCACGCACACTCTAAAATGGTATCAATAAAAACTATGGATTGTCTCGCAAAAAATGAGTCCCTAAACAGCTCAGTGGATGTAACGAAAAAAAGTTGTGGGGGTCGGAATATGACAAAGTAAAAAAAAAAAATTTTTTTTTCAAAGTTTACATTTATTTTTACACTATTTAAACATAACAAACCTAAACAAATGGGGTATCATTGTAATCATACTGTCCCAGAGAACGAAGGCCATGGGTCAGTTTTGTCGCAAACAAAACGCCGTGGGAACAAAACCCGTAAAACAGTGGAGGAATTCCATTTTTTTTTCCAATTCCCCCCTATTTGGAATTTTTTTACCGCTTCCCACAACATTTTATGCCATAATTAATGGCAGCATTAGAAAGTACAAAAAGTCCCGCAAAAAATAAGCCCTCATACAGCTATGTGAACAAAAATATAAAAAAGTTAGGGCTCACAGAAAATAGGGAAGAAAAATGAGAACGCAAAACCGAAAAAACCTCTAGTATCCGAAGGGTTAAATGATCCAATAAATTTTGTTACACTTCACAATTGTGACCCACTTGTTGATTCTTCACCAAAAATTTAAAATGTTATATCTTTTTGTTTGAAGCCTGAAATGTGACCAAAGGTTGAATAGTTCCCGGGGGCCGAATACTTTCACAAGGCTTTATAGCACTATATATCTATATGTATATACATTTATTCTTTTGCTTTTGTTCAGCTCTTTATTGTCCAGGTATGAAAACCAAATGAATAGCTAAGTCTCTGGTGAACTAATCATCTCTGCAAAGAGATCCTTTGCCAGTTTCATTAAGGATCAGGTGCTTCGGATCAGCACATGTTTCAACAATCTTTGTAGATGTGCCAGCTGCTTATGGGTACTCCTGGTACGCTTGTTGATCACATCATGTTTACTGTGTCCACAACTCCCTAATGGTGCCATCTTTGTAATTGAAGATTTAGAAGCAGCTGCGTGAAAGCTAATCCTCTAAAGCTCTGAAGCTATCAGATGTGCTAATAAATGTTATCTTACACTTAATTTAAAAGTGTTCTGCTTCCTCTGTACAGAGGCCTATATTGTGAAGCTGTGAACGAAAACCTGAGCAGATTGATATATAATTTATGGGAAATTATTCAATAAAACTGGTAATTTATACATTTAAATCTTTACTCCTTTTGAATTCCAACACACAATCCTTTTGTTCTCCAGGGAAATAAGCCACCACCACTGGCAGCGGCATTCTCACTGCTCCCTATTGAACACATGCATTCCCAGGTTTCTTACTTTCACTTTTTAAAACGTGCAGCCGCCATTTTAGGACAACTTAATTTGTTACAATAAAGCGCAAGGAAATTCAGCTTCTTGGCAAATCGAATGCTTTGCTTTCGATTTTCCCCAGTATATTTAATTTTCCCCAGTATATTAGACATGCAATACAAACTGCATTTCAATCAACTATGCCTTTGTGACACATAACACAGTATCTACAATATACAGTAAAAATCAAGAATTGATTTGACGCTGATATTGCACATAATAAAATGTATGTTTAACATCCATAGTCTCAAATGTGCTGTCAAAATAGATTTTTGTTAGGAATGTTAAATGTGGGTGAAAAATGGTGAGAGAATCCCAGATCTTTATTGTAAAGGACTTTTCATGCAGTTTTAACCAGAAACAAATGAAGCAGATAATAACTCAGAGCAGTTTCTCTCAATTCAGCAAACAGGCACAATCAGAAACAGTTAAAGCTTACCCTAGAAGCACTATCATTAGTTGATTTTAGATTAGTCAGCTACCCAGCTATGAGATGGCTTAAATTGCTAGAACTGTCAGTTCAGATACATTTAATCAGTGAAATCAAGGGAGGAAAATCAATGCCATTTCCCTCTAAGGTTAAAAGTTGCTTCAGAAGCTACAGAGAGTAAAGAAAATAAAAAAAGAAATCATCTTTGTGCCACTGTTGAGGACATTCTTACATCAGCTCTTAAGCACGGACATAACATTTGTTCCGCTGTCAATGTGCATGTAATAGGCGAGACAGAGTAGGTCAGTTTCAATGTCGTGGACTTTACTTTGCACAAGAGATATGGATAAAACACATAAAGATGTAAAAGTTAATGGCAGGACCCAGATGGAAAAGGTTAATGTTAGATAATGAAAAGGTTATAAAAGCAAGGATAACTGAGACAACCTTGGATACTCATCCGGAAGATTGAGCAGTTTAACTTTAAACCCATTTATCATTGTTAAAAAAATGTCCACGTGTTATCGCCTTTTTTTTACCTACACACTTTATAAAGCTTTTTATGTAACTTTTATCTTAAAGGAACACTAATGGTACAACCGCATGGCAGTTTCAGAAGCCAAAATCAGGCGTGGATCATAAAAGGAGAGAAAGTATAAAGAGCATATACGATTTCATCTCTTTTTTTTAATTCACTCCTGGTTTTGGCTTCCAAAACTGCATCAAGAAACCTGACCATGTGGTCGCACCATTACACTTCCTTCATCACCTCTTTTCCTTTCACCCTATTTTATCTCATATTACAATTAAAACTGAGAAATATATACTGTAAACAAGGGTGCACCTAGCCCTTCTGCTGCCTGAGGCGAAAACTAAAACGTCGCCCCTCCAATGCCAATTTCTTAAGCGCACCCCTTTGCCACAATAAAAGCACTCATTACCCATGGCCCTTCCACTGCCCCCCTCTTGCCCCTACCTGGTGCTGCCTGAAACAATCGCCTCACCTGGCCTCATTGGTGGGGCACCCCTGACTGTAAAGCAATCTTTTCTATGTGTGCCAGGGGCTCAACCATGCTCCCGCTCCAACAACTGGCAGCACAAGAGCCATCTCCATCTGCCCTCTCTGTAAAAAAAAGCTTATTAAACCCTGCCCTATTCCTGTCATGCCTCCTCGGCTAGTCCCCAGACAAAGATGGAAGAGATCAGCAGGAGATTAATCCCTCTGTTCTTTAGAGGACTTCTACAAGGAGCATGCAGTAAATCATTCACTCTGACAAACAGTTGGGGCAAGATTGTCTCCGGTTTACCATTTATGGCTAGATTTTGTGGTACTGTGCTAAGAAGTGCTAGGTGATATCATAGGGGTTATAAAGATCCTCCTTTCGACCAGTGTACTGTACAGTGGGTTATGTGAGACACAAAGTACAGTGCTCTCCAGCATGTTATGCAGGAGTGTAGACTGTGCAGCTAAGAACTGTGTACTGTCTGTGTTAAAAGGGTGTAGAGCCACCCAGACACGAAAGAAAAATTGACACAAGTAGACTATGTGAAAGCTGCTGTTGTCAGCCAGGACAGATTTTTATTCCCACTTTAGCCCCAAACACCTCATTCTCTATGATACAGCTGGAAATACCATAGTATTGTATTCAGCTGTACCCGACTGTACTGTACTGTACTAGCTGTACCTAGCTGGGACTGCTATATGGAAGGGAAATGGGACCTCTGTTCTCAGGATCGATGGGGACTCAACTATACTCAACTATATAAAATTACATTGCATGTTGTTGGATAACACTACTTTTAATAATGCTTCATAAGATAACCCAGTTTCTGGTATTCCATTCCCAAGCATAAAATAGTTATGATGCTAACAATCTTTTCTGTAAGTATTGTCATTTTATTTACTCACACATGGATGAAGATGTATCTGACAAAATGGCATAATTACGACCTGAATATTGAAGAAAAACAGGCTGACATGTCCTCGTCTGGTTAATTAATGGCCCTACCATTAAATGTAAAGGACAGACTTGGTGTAAAATAATTTATGGTCTGATTGCTCATGTCTGTCGAGTATTAATGATATTATCATATAACGATTCTTCTTTATCTCATCACTTTTACTGAATGTCAACAATGATCATCTTAATCCACTGTATACTGGACAATGATATGTGTGTATGAGCATGACATACCGTAAAGATGTCTTTCTAGAAGAACCTACCTGTGGATTTTTAAAAGCTATAGATGCTGTTTGACTTCCTTTCCCAAGGGAGGATGGACAGAACTGAACAGGGACGTTGGTGGTGGAATTAGGTGGTATTGAAAGCTGTGGGACAAAAGAGAACACTATTAGTCACGTAAAACTGATATCTTTACTGTATATTCGAAAATTTAATTTCAACAATTTAACAATTTCATTTGTTTCAAAATATTCCATTTCATTTTGACCAATATTTCACACTTGTTATCTATAAAAAAAAGTTGAGTAGCATTACAAATACTTTGCCACATTGATTTTGCACAATTGCATTTCGTGTCTTTTTCTCTTTTGACATATAGTACATATCTACTGTCAGTATTCCATTGATTAGCTTGGAAACAGTGGTATATTTCTAATATATTGTCGGACTCGACACCCCTTCTTGAAAGCCCATGATTGGAGGCAAAGGCACAACTATGACCACTGACATAATTCCTACACCCATACCTGTGGAGAAGCAAGTCCTGTTCATATGTTAAAAAGAAAGGAAGCCAGCCTTAACTGGACCCCTAAGCAGCCACTGTTTTACTTATGACTATGCATCTTACCGAACAGCCTAGCATTAACTGTGTAACTACCATCTGAATTCCTACAATACATTGTACAATGATAGCCAAAACTATTTTCAGATTTACACAACATTTTATGTAGTTCTTAACTGTGAGATGTTGAAAAACAATGTAGTTCAAATGTGATTTTCAATAAAACTAGAGACATTTCTCTGCTTTAGATTTTATAAATCCGAATCTGTCACCATGTCTGCAAGTTAGTCCCCACAGATACAAATGTCCCATCTATGCAATTCAGACACACTATGAAAATTGAGCCCTTCTACGTGCCCATACATTTAGTATATTTATTTAATTACATAGTGTTGACATAGTCATCATCAACCGTTGTCCCCAGTGGAGCGGAGCTCGTAATCTAAGTACCCTATCAGTATGTCTTTGGAGTGTGGGAGGAAACCCTAGTACGCGGAGGAAACCCACACAAACACGGGGAGAACATATGAACTCTATGCAGATGTTAAAGGAAAATACATAAATTGCAGCCGCACACTGCTACCAGATAAAGCACAAAATGCCACAGTGATAGAATATTCCAAAGCTCATGCTATGCTTGTTTAATAAATTAGAGACTCTTGGCAAATACATTTTGTACAAAATTATCTGAGCCCATTCACCACAATCGTCAAGGTGGTCTCTGCAGAATGGGAAGCTAACACTTTGTCCTACCTGTTACGTGCCAGTCCTGGCTTCCATATAATCAGGGGGTGTTTTGTTCCACATGCATGCTGTATCCACTCTGCCTTTTGCCATTTCTGGTACTACAAAGGCCTCCCCTAGTTCAGGAATGCAGACACCAGCATGCATGCCGAATCACTCGGCTTTATAGTTGCACTGATTAAAAACCACCTGTGGGGCAAATGGGCTGGTCAGGAGTGCATGACCAAATGGAGTAGCCACACCTCCAGTACAAACTTACAAAGAAAAAAAGAGAAATTTCAGTCAGCACATCCCAGAGTGCAGGTGCTGGTTGCTATGGCTAAATACATGTCAAAGGAAAATACATAAATTGCAGCCGCACACCGCTACCAGATAAAGCACAAAATGCCACAGTGATAAAATATTCCAAAGCTCATGCTATGCTTGTTTGATAAATTAAAACAAGCATAGCATCAACCGTTGTCCCCAGTGGAGCGGAGCTCGTAATCTAAGTACCCTATCAGTATGTCTTTGGAGTGTGGGAGGAAACCCTAGTACGCAGAGGAAACCCACACAAACACGGGGAGAACATATGAACTCTATGCAGATGTTGTCCTTGGTTGGAGTTAAACCTAGAACCCCTGTACTACAAGGCAACAGTGCTAACCACTGAGGCACCATGCTGCCCAGTATATGTGGCTGTCTCAAGAACTAATCTGGTTAAACTCAATTTAAAGGCTATTTTATTGTATTGGATGCACTTTTACAAATAAAACAGATTTGTCTTTGGCTGTCATAATAATATTTCTACCATTTGTCTTTTGCACCTTTCTGATGGTTCAGTCTGTAGCCCCTCTCTGACCTCTCCTAAAGTTAATCTAAGCTCTATTTATATTGATTTTTTTTTAAAAAAATATGTATATCAGGTTAGTTTAGATTCAGGGGCATTGAAATATGTCAGATTGCCCAGCTAATGGTTTTGGCAAAGAATGGCATCAAGAACTTTGCACGGCAGTGATACATGCAGACAAAGACAAAGAATAGAAAATGTATAAAGACATCCAACTGCATGTTTGTTTTATTTATAAAGGACATGATATGCATTAAAACGTGGATTCAAAGGTGCCCATAGCCTTTAAGGCTACCAAGCCATAGTACATTTATGACTCAGTTCCCTGTGGGTGATATGAATGCCTCTTCCTTAATTTAGAAAAACATGCTGTTGTATTGCTAATACTGAAAGGTATAATTTACTAAGAATAAATTGTGTATGTACAATCACCCACAGCATAAAAACTTACAATTTTATTATAACTCCACTCTGTAGATAAGCATTTAAATATCATTTGTACAATTATGCATCACTGCATGCAATGTTTCTGTTATTTTTTCTAATACAAGGTAATTGTATAGCCGTAGCTTCATATGGAGAACTAGAAGATAATTTAATTTTAACTAGTCCTAAGCAAAGCACGTTCTCCCTAAATCAATAGCTATTAATAGTCCATGCATCGCACATGTTTTACAACCATTTTGTAACACTTAGAAAGAGTAAAAACTCCCCTACTATTATTCGATAACAACCACAGTTTATTAAAATGTTATTTCATTTATTTATTGTATGCACTTACATAGCCCTGCCATATTCCGCAGCGCTTTACAGACATTAGCATCACACTGTCGCCAACGGGGCTCACAATCTAAGCTCCCTATCAGTAAGTCTTTAGAGTGTGGGAAGAAAACTATCCTACTCTATCATTTTGCATTAAAGTGTTAAATATTCCTGTCCCTCTCTGTGTCCATAATTTGCTTGAAGGGGGCTGGCTTCATTAGCTAAGCCATCTCCTTTCATGATCACAGCTTATTCAGAGAAATGGGGCGGGCTTAGCTAATGAACTAAGTCAGACTGAGCCAAGAGGCCCTCTTAAAGCATGTTGATGACATATCCTCATAATAGTACCTCAATATCTGGTGGGTGGGGTCTGACTCCTGGCATCACTGTCAATCAGCTGCTTGAAGAGACCACAGAGCTCACTCGCTTTCTCAGCCAGTGACATCATGTCCATTGGTCACATGATCTTTTTGCAACTCAATACTGAATTCCTGAAAAAACCCTTTAAGTATGCAATGATATTTTATGATTGTCAATTCTATTACTGTGGTTACATAGTTACTATAGCTGAAAAAAGGACATGTCCAACAACTGTTTTGCTATCCTGGACAACTCAATGTTAAAGGGATTGTCCGAGGTTAATTAAAAACTTGCCAAAAGTTACTAAATGTCATAAAATAAAAAATGAGCCTGTTACTCTCCCACCATTTTCACTGCCTCAACTTCCATACTCCTTGCAGGCGTTTGTATACAAGGTTCCAGCAGTGGCATAGCCGTATACAGCATATGACCTCTGCAGCTAGTTACTGGTCTAGGCAGTATACTGCACAAGACTGCTGAGGCCAATGATTGGCTGCAATGGTCATATGCAGTATACAGCTATACAACTGCTACAACTTTGTACACAAACACTGTGAGTAGGACTGGAGCTATACATCTTAAAGGGGTTCTCCGAGTTATATATATATTGATGACCTATCCTCAGGATAGGTCATCAATATCAGATCGGCGGGGGTCCGACACCCGGCACTCCCACCGATCAGCTGTTTGAAGAGGGGGCGCGTGCCGTATCAACGCTGCCTCCTCTTCACTGTTTACATGCTGGCCGTAACGGGGGTAGTGGTGAGTAGGTGTAATTACACCTAACTGCCCCATTCATTTCAATGGGAAGAAGTCTATGGAAGCCTCCTCTTCAAACAGTTGATTGGCAGGGGTGCTGGGTTTCGGACCCCTGTCGATCTGATGTTGATGACCTATCCTGAGGATAGGTCATCAATATATATAACTCAGAGAACCCCTTTAATGGATTTATTATGAGATGTGAAATTATGTTTTATAGGGGATAGAATAATGATGGCATATATTTAAGATAAGTCAGCCATCAATATTTGATCTGTGGGAGTCCAAACCCCAGGATTGAGCAGGAGCACCAGGTCAAGCTTTACATGCGAAGATGCCACTGCCTTAGGGACCATAATGATTTCTGAAGCACCAAGGTCCCTTCAAACTGCTTGCGGTGGCCCCAGTGCGTCAGACCTCTAATGATAGACCACCAATGATAGACTCCAAGAAAACTACTTACTAAGTTGCCTTTTCTAAGCCTTTTAAATAGAAAACCTTTGCTTACTTCCAGTAGATATTACAATATAACTGTGTTAAAAGGATCGTTTATAATTTTCTAACTAAAAAAAAAAAGACTACCTAATTGTTCTGGAAATATAATTTCCAGTTTCAAACTACAACTAAGTCAAAAATAGAATGAATGGAATGGACTTTTCAAAGGGACTATCCATTGTATAGCAATTCAACGGCTGATGACATTTAAGCCAGTGTTAATGAACCAGACTCACTGGGGATATTTTTAACTCTCTGGACAGTTGACTTGCAATATGCAGAAGTTAAAAAGTCATGATAATTTATTCAAATCCATTTCTATGTAAATGATTTGTGATACAATAAATTAACCTAAAGCAATATTCAGAGAACTATACAAAAAGATAATAAATATGATGACTCTCCCTTACATGAAGCAAAGTTATAAATGGCTGCTAAGAAATACAATGTACACAATCAATTTGCCTATTAAGTAACGGTTAGTAAATTCTGCAACCCAGCAATGACAAAGCAGACTTAATGTGTAGTAGTGAATGCATTTCTTGTGTAAAATTGTGCAAATGTGCCATACACTGGAACTGAAAAGAGAACACTTTGATTTATTCTCAATATGACTTTATAGTTTACATCTAAATGAGTGTATTGAAACTAAGTAATCTATACATTAAAAAAAAAAAATTATAGTTTGTTCTTCATAGGGTCCTACGGGACAAGGTTCTCGATGGTTTTAATAAAGTAATGTGTTTTTGATGGACAGTGTATTAACCACCTAACTGTTTTGCCCGAGTCCAGCTCGGGCAGTGTGAGAAGTAGCTAACTGGAGGTTGGAGGGCTGCTTTAGATGGTGATATCTCCTCAATGGTAGCAGCTAGAAACATGCAACTTCTTGTTTGAAAGCTGACATTCCAGGCTGAAGTCCATGCAACAGAGAAGAAGTTGGGAATAATCGCAAGTACAACCTGTTTTTACTTTCACTTTCAGCTGCATTCACAGCATTCCAATTTCTAGCACTGAAATCTTCCTCTGTCCTGAACATACTGTCATTCTGGTATTGCTGAAACACTGTTGCCCATAGCAGCCAATCACAGCACATCTTTCTTTTTTGCCCATAGCAACCAATCACCACACAGCTTTCATTTTAATGTAAGCTTTCATTTTAATCTCCCTACATGTGCTGTCTATAAGGCAATCTGTCTGTTGCTCATAGCAACCAATCACAGCACAGCTCCCCAAGCGATAGCTCTCCAGCTGTTGCAAAACTACAACTCCCATTATGTCCTGATGGCTGCAGGCTGCTGGTGCACAATGGCAGTTGTAGTTTTGCAACAGCTGGAGAGCAACAGTTTAGTCTACAATACTGTAAGAAGTGCAGTAGTAAAATGAAAGCCATGCTGTGAGTGGTTTTAATGAACAAAAATGAAAGTGGTGCTGTGATTGGTTGCTATAGGCGACAGTTTGTCCTTTAGCCATCACATTCAGGACATGAGAGGCAGAGTGAAACACAGTGCCTCGTAAGTTACAGTTACAATATGCATAAAATGCATGCCTTATCATTGGTTGATATGGGAAACCAGTTTGTCATTTAGACAGCACGTGTAAGAATATTACCACTCTGAATCACAAAGGACCTTATTTTCTGCCAACATATGTACATGAAGAGGCAGACTGAGAACCACTCTAGTAAAATGAAAGATACACAGTGATTGGTTGCTATGGACAACAACCAGTTTGTCTTTTAGACTTCACATGTTGGGAGATGAGAGGAAAGCTGAATGCTGGGTGATATAAGATCCAACATACTCTATGTAAGGGGGCACTCCCAAAACAGATGTAAAGATCTTTCCTCCTTGAATGGGCACATGGTGTAGTAGCAGGTTTTGTAAAGATTGTAGGCATGACTAAAGTGTTATGACGGCCATAGGCATTCAATAGCTGTTAGACGAACAATCAGCTATTAACTTCCACCCAGCTCCCCCATACACATTCTGCTCAGCCAAACATTTACATGGACAGGAGAACGCTACTGCTAGAGACTTCTGGTGGTTGTTTATTTCCCGGAAGAACAAAAAGATCTGGAAAAAATATTAATTTATCCTCATCTCCACATGATCTGTTATGGGAAAGTCAAGAGCTCCCCACAAACATTAATCTGTTAGCCAAACTGACATCAGTCTTGTAGGATTTCAACACAACCAATCCAGGCTGAGCATGTATGTTTGTGGTGGAATAGAAGAAATAGTTTTAGGCTAAATGAACATTTATTTATATATGGCTAATGTAAAGGACTAATGCTGGCCAATCAAAGGCTTCAATGGTGGCAGTGGTCACATGCTGTGCCTCCACATGTCACTGCTGAGGCCACTGTTTTCCCAGCAATAGGGCAGATGAGAAGGGAGCTCGGCACTGAAACCGGATCACAGGTGATTCTTTATTTTAACCCGTGCACTATGCCTGTAATTATGAAAAGGGGTTCCCATTCATGTATGACCCATTTAACAAGATATAACTACAATAGATGACATTACACTTCTTATTCCCTGGATTGCAGTCTTCTAATATTGAACTTTGTGATCATGCTAATCCCATATCCACTTTATGACTCTTTCTAGTTGAAAATGTTGCTTTCATGTTCATTATTCATATTTTTTCAAGTATGTGATTAAAATCCATACTGAAGGACAGTTTTTGACGATAAGAGCAGGAAGGATGGGGAGCAGATTCAATGTAATAACATGTATAACAATG
Organism: Rhinella marina; assembly: GCA_900303285.1. NCBI lineage: Eukaryota > Metazoa > Chordata > Amphibia > Anura > Bufonidae > Rhinella > Rhinella marina. Next base: position 64,039 of record ONZH01006444.1, on the reverse strand, counting down.
TCTGAGTAGGTTATGAGGATTCATAAAGTCATTACTCTAGGCCAGATATTTACTTACTGGTTTACTGCCATCCAGTTCCACCAAGAAGTGTTCAGGATTACTGTTGACAGCATGTAACTCAAAGGCTTCCGGGGTTGGATTCACCAGTGGAAGAGAGAGACGTGTCCATCTGTAGGATAGCAAAAATGGAAAATTCATATGTAGCTTAAAGGGAACCTGTCACCTCCGAAACACCCCCTGAACTAGAGTAAGCGGTGTATAGTGTAAGTGATGCTGAATCCGAATATGTACGTTTTATCTTCATACTCGCTTCCATTCCGACGCTGTGCTCCCACAAACCTGCAGTAAAATGCATTGAGTAGACTCTTCTATGAGTCCTCTCCATTATGTGAGTGAGCACTGGAGTCCACTGAGTGCATTTTACTGCAGGTTTGTGGGAGCGCAGCATCAGAATGGAAGCGAGTATGAAGATAAAACTTACATATTCGGATTCAGCATCACTTACACTATACAAAGCTTACTCTAGTTCAGGGGGTGTTTCGGAGATGACAGGTTCCCTTTAAAGGGGCTGTCCGAGCTATGAAAAAATATATAGCACTGTAAATCTGATGGGCAGCAATATATAACTAAGCTAAGCAAGTTTTAGGCAAAAAATATATATTTCCTAATTTCCCTGGTTCTCTTCTGGCCTTTGTTTACCTGCAGTGACAACAATCTCTGCTCCTCCTCCTGCTCTGCAAAGGGAGTGAATAAGTCTGCCCTGAGTGAAATGTCTGCCTGTTAGGATACTCAGCAGCATGTTGTATGTGTAGGACTACAAGTCCCAGTCGTACGATTACACTGCTGATACGCACAGGATCTCCCCCCTACCTGTTCCTGTGCAATTTTCTGCAAAACTCCTCTGTCAGCTCCTGTGCCCAGCATTTGTCTCACTGCCTGCAGCTACTCAGTAAAGCCTTCAGCCCTGAGTCTGTGCTGGTGAAGGTGTTAAAGTTTCCCTGAAGAATCCAGGGAAAGAGCAGACAGCAGACAGCAATGCAGTGTCTCCTGTACAGACACACACTGTATCTGTTATCTCAGGCTTGCGCACCAAACATCATCAGAGCAGGGAGAGAGGCTGACATCACAGGTCATGTGATCCTCAGTGAAATCTGAGAAAGGAGCCACCGCAGATGCAGTAAGTACATAGTAAAGCCTTTACATTTGATTAGTTAGAAACATACAAAGAACAAAAAAAACTCAGACAATCCCTTTAAGAAAGATGTGTTGTACTGAATTTGTGTAAAATGTGTATTTTATATGACATGTAAAATTAAAGGCTATAATTAACAGCCAGCCTGGTTTTTGCCAATGTAAATTTGCCCTATTTGTTATAACATTACAGGAACAACACACCCGTATCTGAAGATGTTTCTAGAGTGTAAATAGTACAATTGTGCTCAGTTTACTATTCTCTGCAGAAAATACATATGGGGCAATGCAGAGTATTATCCGCAATATGAATAATTTTACACTTTCCAGGTTTGGTGACCTGTTATATTCTGAATGTAGTATGAAACAATTAACTTACTTCCCCAGTTCACAGAATACTTCAGGAATCGTAACAGAATCTGGCTTCTCTGCTGTAAGCACTAAATTGTACCAGAATTCTCCAAATGCTTCACATTGAAAAATCACACTGGGAAAATAAAAATGAGAAGTAAGAATAGCATACACCAGCAGAACATAATAATTCCTAATGCAATCCCAATACACCCAGAGTGTGTGTTACTCTCAATACAACCACTGTATGTTACAAATCAATGCTGTGTGCTCACTGTAGTGAAGATAGGCAGTCTCCATTTATTAATGTCCCCAAAAAGTCCCAAGATTAAATATTGTATTTCTTTGTTAGATCATGCAGAACAGATCAATTTTTCAACTGTAATTATTATTTTCCGTGTCTACGTAGCACTGTTACATACTTGTTAAGGAGGCCTCTGTGCTTGTGGACCTCTGTACAGTGGGCATCAAAACAAGTGTGTAGGAGCAATATCTAGACACTGGAGCATTATATCGTTATTTTATTTGTTATTTTTTTTTTTATGATCTAACCCATTCAATAGTGCTTTCATAAAAACCCTACATAGAATACATCAATATCATGCATGTACATACACTCATATAGTAGAATCAATACAGCAATTCATAGTAATACTCATATAAAACATTAAAACATATAAAACTCATATAGCACAATTTTAAAATACAAAATATCCAAAATGTCCATTTTGTTTCAACCTATGGAAATGACCACACACTAATGAGACATTGTTTGCCATTAGTGTTGAGTGAATTGAAGTATCCGAAGTGGACTTCGATCCAAATTTCAGGGAAAATTCAATTCACCACAAAGCTGAATTGCCTTGTGCTTCGTGGTAACTAATCAATTTTCCCTGAAATGGTGGTAAAAAAAAAAAAAAAGTCATACTAACCTCATTCATTTGAACGCAAAGAGGCCGCTGTGGCCCTCTTCCTTGAAGATCATGAGCGAAATATTGTGGTGGGGACATATGACGTCTTCACGCTGGACAGCGTGATGACATCATCACACACCGCGCAAGATTTTGCGGTGGATCTTCAAGCAAGATGGCCGCAGCAGCCTCTTCGCACTTAAATGGATCGGGAAAGTACAATTTAATATTTTTTTAAATGACTAACCCCAGAAAGGCCTTAATATTAATCTCAGATGACGCGATCAGCTATGAACACGGCACCTGAGGGGTTCAATGATTGGGAACAGCGCAAACATCGTTCCCCATCATTGCGTTTGCTACTTTGAAATGTGGTTCGTGATGAAGTCATTCATTGCAAAGCAAATTTTTTTGTAAAATAAGACAAAGCAGCCGAATTGAATGTTTAGGAACTTTGCTCATCTCTATTTGCCACTGTAAAGCCGCTTGCAATGGTGGTGGTCTTTTCTTATTTCACAAGAATGGAAAGAAGATTTACAGTATAGACTAACTAGCTGGTCAAAGAATCCTCTGGAGCAAAGATCTTAGTAACAGTACATAAGGTAATAAAAACAAGTAGCTGTTCAAACCTTATCTTATGCAATCTGTAATTGCATGAACTCAATATATCTTATTGTCAAATACAAAAAAACAGTATTACAGTCTACCCCTATTTAGGTGCAAATCTAAATATTAAAGGGTTTCTGTCACCAGTTTTTTCGGTATGAATCAGGCTGACATTAGAGATGTGCTAATGTCACCTGATTCCAAATATATATCTGTTTTATTTACTGGTGCCCCCATTTTTATATAAAATGAACTTTTATTTTATGCTAATAAGGCCTCTAGGTGCAAGGGGCGTTACCCCTGCTCCTAGAGGCTCTGTTGATTGAGAGGACCAGGCAGAGACTGATCACATGGTTTAGGAGGAGACAGGCTGTTTGTGTGATCCTAACCATGTAACTGATCACATGGTTATGACATCATTGAAGGTCCTTGCAAGCTATGGTGAATGGAGTGTTTCTTCTCTGCCTGGGTCTGTCAATCAACAGAGCCTCTAGGAGCAGGGGTAACGCCCCTTGCACCTAGAGGCCTTATTAGCATAAAATAAAAGTTCATTTTATATAAAAATGGGGGCACCAGTAAATAAAACAGATATATATTTGGAATCAGGTAACATTAGCACATCTCTAATGTCAGCCTGATTCATACCTAAAAAACTGGTGACAGAAACCCTTTAAAGGGGTTGTCTCACTTCAGAAAATGGCTGACGTCATGTAGACAAAGTGAATACAAGACACTTACATCATATGCATTGTTGTTATCCATATTGTCTCCTTTGCTGGCTTGATGCATTTTTTATTACATTATACACTGCTAGCTTCCAGGGGTTACGACCACCCTTCAATCCAGGAGCAGTGGTCGTGCTTGCAAACTATAGGATAAAGCTCCGGCCTATGCACACTCCCAGGGGCGGACTGCGAACTTAAAGTGGCCCTGGAAAAAAAGTGACCTAATTTTGTAGTTAGGTCCAAATTGATGGAAAGCAGGGCCAACACAAGTAGGTGGGGCCAGCAATATGATACTGCGGCACATTATAACACCCCAAAAGAGCCAAATACCACAGAACAGTCCACCACAAAATACTGCTGCCAACAGCACAAAATACATCCCAAAAATGTCCACTGGTTGGCCATGAGGAGGACTCAGGCGACCCCTGGGCATCGGCCCACTGGGAAACTTCCCTGTAAGGTCCATGGCCAATCCACCCGGGCACACTCCCAGCCACCAAAGAGGCCAACACCTTTTCCTATAGTGTGCAAGCACGGCCACTGTTGCTGGATTACAGTTTGGTCATGACCTTTGGATACAAGTAGCCTATAATGTGATGGAAAAATGAATCCAGCCAGCAAAGGAAGCAATACGGACAATCAAAATACATTAGTAAGTGACTTGTATCAACTTTCTCTACATGATAAATGTCATTTTTCTAAGACAACCCCTTAAGCACATACACTTGCTATTCATATCTACTTATGTGCTTACTCATGTTATATTAGTAGTAATAAATAGTAAAATAAGTAAAGTACACGTATTCTCTTAACTGAATTGTCACAACACACAATAGAATGAGATCAATTACAACCTGAGCTCAGTCCATCTGACTGTATGGTGGTTTAGTGTAATTAATTGTACATTAATTCTACTAGCAACTGACAATTGTAGAGGCAGGATTCCCTTGGAAAAGAAAATCACTTTGACATAGCCGGTGGATAGGATCACATCATTTATAATTGTTAGCTACTGGTCTGGGGCATACACAGAATTCATAGAGGACCCGTAGAAAAATCCAGAATGACCCCCATTGTCCAGTGATAGCTCCACCAAATGTGCTATAAGTTTTTTCACAGTCCATACTTGTAACAGCAGTATCAGAAAAAGCTTGGTGCCCGGTGCCAGTCTGGAGGCAGAAGTGAGTCTCCTTGGGTGAGAATTTGAAAATTCCTAAAGATACAGTCTTTGACCTGCAGTTTTTTATATACAGTGCACTGGGAACATGCAATCCATTGTTATATTTTACCATACCTTCCATTAGAAATGCCAGTCTTAGTTGGGGAAAACTTTGCTACATAGGAGAAAGTTTCCCTTGGCTGCAGAGTGAAAACATCATCTCCGGTGATTCCATCACCATTCACCAGAACATGGAAATTTAGGACATCCATTGTAGGATTGGTAATTGGTATATTTACCCCAACAGATTTCTAGAGAGAGAATAAAGATACAATGTTACATTTTTTGTGTACCAAATTATTATTGTACGTGAACTTGTCCCTATTTTCTGTAGAAACCATCAATGAGAATCTATGAGACCATGCAGAATAAGAGCTGATTTATTATTTCATCATTATATACAAGCCAGCCTCCTGTAACCCTTGATGGTCACAAGATAATTGAACCACAAGTTTAGTTCTTCCAGCTGACAAAGTTACTATCTAGTAACACTGTCTGTGGAGAACCAAATAATCAGTCTCTTGCCCTCCACTATAAAGAGATTACAGCACAAGAAGATGTTATAAATGTGCATGAAAGACTCCAAGAAGTTGTGCCCTGTGTTATAACAATAGCACTGAGAACAATGCCACACAGGTGGTGAAGACAGTAAAATGGCATTGATACAATCTTAAACATATGCAAAAGTTAAGATTTGCTTATTTGCGTGAATTAGCTCTATTCACAAAAAAGGAAAAAAAAACATATGCCTATGGTGCGATGAGTTGAAAACTTATCCGATGACTAATGTAAAAAAATTTAAATCAGACATCATATAGTACATGACAATCTTGTTCTAACAAAGCTAGAGCCAGCCATGAACCTCACATGGATCTAGAGCTATCCCCATTCACTTCTCTGCTTTTGGTATCTTTTGGCAGCATTCAATTGTCTGCATTTAGGACTGGGTGTGCATATATTTGCGCATTGGATTTATTTTTTGTCCTGTACAAGGTCTTTATTGTATACAATATTTTAACCCTTTTGTGTGTTGTTTAATAAAATATGTATTGTGTTTACTTTTTAATGTGTAGTTTTTTATACGTTTTTTTTTTAGTTATTCATTTAATGTTTTATTACTGTGGCTGACACTCCGTCCATATTAGAAGTGTGTCTCCTTGTTGTTTTTTGATACAGGTCACCACTGAGGCCACTAACTGGCTATCACAATGCGGTCTAGCAGGGAAATGGGAGACCAGTACTCAATGCTGGACCTGGAATGTTCTTTTTTTAACTTCTGCACCATGCCAAGGCCTCTGGACATTGTTCCCTGGTCTTGCAGAATTCCTTTAATGATTTGTGTATGATATCCAGCATATGGTGTCTATGGAAAGTTACCAAACTCTCGTTCCTTATATACCCTAACTAATAGACTAGAATATCACCCCCTGGATTGATAGTTCTTTGAGAAAGCTACAATTTATACCAAGATATACTGATATACTAGTAAATACATAGTGAAAACTTAGCTTGGATTCCTCTATCACTTAGTTAACAGAGTATCTCATAGTTTGTACTCTAACATGTTTAAGAATTTCTGAATATGTAACCAAATTAATGGTAAATGTTATGCAGAGCATTTAACAATGAACTGTTATCAATGTATTGGTCCCCACAACATCCTGGATAATGAATTGTTGCAAAGCAAAACTCACACCTCAGAAGTATTTGTCTTTTCTATTGTTTTTCATTATATAGTCTTCAATTTCATGTTCATTTCTTATGCATGTGACACGTAGCCATCTAATTGCAGATTTTTTTCTCAGAGGAAATGTTAGCTAAAGGAAAAGCAAAAAGTATAGACCGGCACTGCTTCATTATCTGTAGAGCATAGCTATAGGTCTAAATAATGAAGCTTAACCTGTATCTCTGGAGCTGGTCATAAAAAAATCAATGGTGCAAAGGGTAAAATGTTCTTCGAAGATTAATGTACCAGCTGTTAAACATTTTCACATCTCAACTTTTTCACATTTCCACTGAAAAAACAGACCATATACAGTAAAATAACATGTTGAGTATATTGAAGAGTTCATTAAATAGAAAGATCTAATTTGGTAGCCTATCCACACCTGATTATCATCCCATGGTTGAAAACACCTGACTCTAACTTCACCTTCAGATTATCTGCTAATTCTAAAAGTTCATGTACTTTTCCCACTCTCAGACATGTCATATTGGATTTTCCTCAATAAATAAATGACCAAATCTTATATTTTTGACCTATTTGAAGGGGCGGATTGGCCATAGACCTTACAGGGAAATTTTCCAGTGCGCTAATGCCCAGGGGGCCACCCAAGCCCTTATGATAGCCACAGGCCAGGTACATAATGATCTGATGCTTAACAGCCACAGGTGTCCTCCTAAACTCAACTGTATTAGGGCTCTTTCATATGAGCGAATGCTGTGCGTGGAATCCGCTGAGTGAAAGAGTGCCAAGCTCCGTTCAAGACAGCAGAGACACAGAGCATTAACATGATTAATAATGCTTTATGTCTCTCTGTGATCTTTTTACTACAAAACCACAGTAAGATAAAGTTGTCACTGTGATTTTGTAGTAAAAAGGTCACAGAGAGGTATGGATCATTATTAATTCACAATACTTGATATCCAGACCTAAGTGTAGTTTACAGAATATGCCTAGAAAACTCTACCATATAAGTCAATGAGCCTATCTCTTATCTATTGTGTCTATAGCCCATGTAGATGCTCTCAAAATACAGGAAGTCTTAAGATATTTTAGGTCTAGTAGCCAGTGTGGAAACTGAGGATTTGTCTTAAAAATGTAATAAAAAACAATAGGCAATAGATACATTTCTGAAGACACATTCCCTTTAATAGACAGTTGCCCCTCTTTAAAGCTAACTCTGACAGATTAAACAGTGTTTCTGTGGAATTTTTTTCTCATTCTTCAAAAAGTGCATTTTTGTGGTGCTGGATAACAGTGTCTGACTCACAATTTCATTCAAGCTGACCCCAAAGGTGTCCAATATGGGGTTGGGAGTTTTGTGCTGGCCAGTTTCTTCCACACTAAACTCACTCAACCATGTATGGACCTTGTTTTGTACACTGGGACATAGTCATGCTAGAACAAAGTAAAAGCCCTTCCCCAAACTGTTTCCACAAGGTTGGAAGCATTCAATTGTCCAAAATGTCTTGGTATGCTGAAGCATTAAGATTTCTCTTCACTGAAACTAAAAGGCCTAGACTAACCTCTGAAAAAACAACCCCATAGCAATATCCCTGCTCCACCAAACTTTACAGTTGGAATAAAGCAATCAGCCAGGTAAACTTCTCTTGCTTTTCACCAAACCCAGATTCGTTTATCAGACTGCCAGAGAAGTATAAATTGTCACTCCACAGAACACAGAACATTGCACCATTCCATCAAACCCTTGGCATTGTGCTTGGTAATATAAGACTTGAATGCAGCTGCTTTGGCATAAAAACCCATGCCATAAAGCTCCAAACACACAGTTTGTATGCTGATGTTATTACCAGAGGAGGTTTGGAACTGTGCATTTATTGAGACAGCAAAGCATTGTTGTTGTGGTTCCTAAATGCTTCCATTTTATCATAACACCACTCACAGTTAATGGTGAAATATCTAGGAGGGAAGAAATTTTAGCAACTGGATTGTTACAACAGAAGTATCCTATTATAGTACCATGCTCGAAATTAGTGAACTCTGTAGAGTGACCCATACTTTCACAAGTGTTTGTATAGGCAAACTGCATGGCTAGGGGCTGGACTTTATACACCTGTGACAACTGGACTGAATGAAGGACTTGAATTCAATGATTATGTGGGGCGTCCCAATACATTCAACCATACGGTATATTTTTTTACTCCAATTTCTGAGACGCTATAACTAAAATTGTGAAAAGAGTTAACCTCTGATACTTCAGTATACATCATGTGTTAGATGTGGTTTTACACAGGACCATAGGTAACGCTTCTGAATAGTGATGAGCGAACTTCTGTTTTCAAGTTCGGCATACAAGGTTTGGGTTATCTAAGAATTCCATCATGGATTCTGTGACTATGGACCATAAGTTGTTGTCCGTGGTATGGGAATCCATAATTCTTAGATAACCCGACCGTATATGCCGAAATTGAAAACAGAAGTTTGCTCATCTCTACTTCTGAATTATCTCAAAGAAGGCCTAATAAGTTTGTAGAAAACAGGAATAGTCAGTTCACCTCAGTACACAGAAATTTCAACCTCCGAGGCCAGCACTATGGTAGATTAACGTTTTATTCTTTATTCTATAGCCTTTTAAATGTAATGATACACAATGGAGCAGGATGTAGAGCAATCCATAAAAATAGATGTAATGCAGCCTGATGTTTTTCATGCTTTAAGCATATTGCCAATGAGTTTGTCTTAGACATAAAGTGAAATATTTTTCAGTTAGCAATTATAATATCTGATTTGGCACAAGAAGCACATTCATTCTCTGGAGGTATGGAAAGAAGAGAAACTGCTAGGCAGTTCTAGGGCTATTTGGGGAAAACAACAGAACTGAAATCAAATACTCTAGCCTGTATAATATATTTTCCCCCTAATGTAAGTCTTCAGGAGATGTTCTGGTGGCCCCATAGATATTAGACTGTCCGGCCATGAATGCTGATTAATGTTTACGAGCAGCATATACTAATGGATACCATAAGACATATCACGGTTATTCCCACAATCCTTAAATTTCTGAACCATAAGGACATCTGTACCCATCCTCCAATCCCCAGGTAATAAACATTAGATGCAACTTGTGGATTTATTCAATGCGTCTGTGTATTAAAAGGAAACATTGCCAGGGCAAATCTGTTTACTTTCCTGTGAAATGAGCTCTTTACAGTCTGCATAAAGTACGCTGAGAAGTCTCAGGAGTGACTGCATAAGGCAGAAGTGGAAATTTGTCAACAAAAAAACCTCTGGGCTCCTTCTCTGAGATGAAACTCCATGAACACACTGCTACTGAAAAATCTACGTACAGATCATGATGAATTGACAGATACTAATATATACATATTAACTCAATTGGAACCTTTTTGCTCTTTTAAGATTTTTATATGAACACCCAACTCCACAATAAATAATTCATGTTAGAAGAGGTTATCCCATATACAGAATGTTGAATATCTGAGTGATGAGACCCTCACCAATCATAGGAGCAGGGGCCCCATGCCCCCAAAATGGATGGAGTGGCTGGACAAGCATGTGAACTGCTGCTCTGCTCATCTTTATGTGACTGTCAGACAAAGTAAAAAACAGTGCTTAGCTATCTCCAGTTGTCCCACAGAGGATGAATGGAGTAGTAATGCTCATGTTCAACCAGCTGTTCCATTCATTTTGGAGCACTAGACCCCCCTCTCCCCCATTGCCATGATCAATGGAGGTCCCAGTGGCTTGACTATCACTGTTCTGTATAGGGCTGTGATGTCTAACCTCCGGCACTCCAGCTGTACAAAAACTACAACTCCCAACACGTACACTTGCTTAGCTGTTCTCAGAACTCCATAGAAATTAATGGAGCATGCTCGGAGTCATAGTTTTACCACAGCTGGAGTGCCGGAGCTTAGCCATCACAGGTATAGGGGATAACTCCTAATGGGAACAGTATAAACTGTATATGTTCTATATGTTAACTTAGAATACCAAATGGTAACTAATGGATATTTTAGTTTCGTATTTTTGCATGATGATGCATGATTTTTGCATGATGTACATTAAACTTATGTATCTGTATTCTTCATCTGCTTTCTTGATGGAGAAAATGTAATTCAACACAGTTTACCACTTCTTTAAAATGCCAAAGATCTTCCAATAACAACCCATGAAAAGTCTGTGTAAAAACTTTTTATCTTCTCATGTGACCTGTTCTATAAATTAGGACGAAATGATCATTTGGCACCATTACATAGCCACTGAATTCCTGTTTGTGCACCATAAAGTTAAAGTATTGTATATCAGTTTCCAAAATTCAGCAGAGGGTACATTAAATGTCCGAAAGCTGTGCCTCATTTAGCTTGGATGGTTAAATTAAATTATATGCACGAAATCCCATCTTCTTTAATGGAATGCATAAATCTAATGATTAAACTACTAAATATAGAAAATGTTCAGACAGGCCACAGTCACAATGGGCTGCAATCACAGGAGCAGAAAAATCTTGCATCATGCAGTTTGTATGTCTGCATGTGACAAATGCTTTTACAGTACATGGAGACTGGTGATGTAAGGCACATTGTAATGTTGATAGATTAGTGTTGACTGTATCAGCAGTAAGCCTGTTAACTGTCAAGTCTGAAAAACCAAATCATTCGTTTGGGATTGGCATGCTGGCTTCATGCCTTCTCACTGACTCTTTCGGGACTGGTTATGAAATGGCAATCATGTCAGGGAATGTTCATGAATAAAATGATTGCTTAAAGCGTGAGGGCTTCTGCATAGCTCAATGTGATTTAATAATGGAACTGGCATCAGTACTCAGGGGCCATTGGGGTTAGTCATTAGGATCTAGCTGTTTTTATGCCCATTGTCTTCCTGACTGTTTAGTAAATGTATAACAACAAATACTGTATAATAATATAATGCCTCTGCCTTTACAATCCAGGGTTCTATGCAGGATCCTAGTATAAAATTGTTTGGGGTGTTACTAGAGGAAGTCAACCAGCAGCCTACTCTTTGGGAATTGAACGTGCCATCAACCCCACCCCATTGTCATGTTCAGGGGTTAGGAGAGTCCCTGAACACACCCCAAGCATTCACAGACAAGATAAACAGATCCAGAGAAAGCCAAAATGAACGCTTTATTAAACAAAAGTAGCAGACACAAATATAATCAGAATAAACATCGACATAGGTAGTGAAAGTGAAGTAGTGAAACCACTGTGCCAAGTGACCATTTTGACTTTGGGCCAAAAACTAAGGGCATTATTCTGGTGTTCCCTTGGTTTTCACCCTTTAACTCCTACACAGGCATCTGGTCTTTGCTGCATGGGAGCGAGTGGACCACTACCTCCTGGAATGACCTGGGACAATTGACAGCTGACTTGCAAAGAAAAAGGGAAGCTGGTGAATGTTACCAGAGGTCCAGGCATTTAGCAAAACGTGACGTGTAGAAAAACTAACAGAACAGGAACCCAAACAGACACTAGCCCAGTAGGCAGGATCACAAAGAAAGTAAAATCACCAAGAACCCATGCGGATCATGATATAGGGAGCATGGGGTTCATTGTTAGACCAGGCATAAAAAGAGACATTACAAATATGTACTTTTCCATGTTTGTAAAATCACTGGGAACGCATGCAGATCACAGATACAGAGCATTCCTGGGAGCAAACTAATTTCGCAGGCACACAGCTCACAGGTCTAAGGCTAGGGCTACATGACGACATTTGTTGTGCGATAATTTTTATACTGCAAGTCTATGGTGTCGCACTGTGACATGCGACAAGCTGCAACTGCGGCAGTCACAAGATGGGTTTTTCTGCGACTGTCGCAGAGCACATACATTTCACAGGGCACAATTCACACAAACTATAGAAGGCCACACCACACAAGCAACCAGCATACACAAGGGATACATCAACACCACAGCCAGTATGCAAGTGTCCACACAGCAACACAGTGTCACAGTGAACTGCACCAGTGAACCTGAAATACATTAAGTTGGGTATCCTTACTGAAGCATGTGACTACTAGAGATGAGCGAGCATACTCGTCCAAGCTTGGTGCTCGTTCGAGTATTAGGGTACTCGTAAGTGCTCGCTGCTCGGACGAGTATCTCGCCATGCTCGAGGAAATGGCAACTTCCGCATCGTGCTTTTTTGGCGCCTATAAACTCAGCCAATCACAAGCCAGGAGACTCTGCGGTACACCCAGCATCACGTGGGGCCCTTACATGTCGATAGCAGGGGTTGGCTGGCCTGATCAGGTGACCCTGGAATATACTAGTGACTGGCCGCGGTGCTCGGCTCAGATGCTGTCTGGATGTCGTTAGGGATAGAGCTGCTGCGTTTCAGGGAGAGTGTTAGGGCCTGCATTTAGTTCTCTGTTAGGCAGGAATCACCCACAAAGAACCCAACAGCCCTTCTAAGGGCTACAAGAATTATTTTTTTTTGTCTCCTGGCTTGGCTGGCTGGCTGGCACTAGTACTGCAGCTATCGCCATATATAACCCCCCTTTTTTTTTTAATTGTTATATCTCAGTGATACAAATCCATTGCACACAGCAGTGTGGAACCATTCTGTGTGTCACAGTTCAGTACACTCACTATTTTCTGTCCAGGTGACACTGTCTGTACGTCACTTAATCCAACCAGGTCTTTTGCTCTCACGTATATAGCTTGATCACAAAAATCTCTGTGCGACATTTGTCTGGGTCGCAGTCAAAATAGCCACCATTAACAGGGTGTGAGTTAGGTCTACGATAGTTTCTGCACGTCACGTTCCAAGAAAAACAAAACTACAGAAAAAATATATTAAAAAATATATAAAAAAAATAGTTTTTTTGTTGTTTTAGCTCAGTGATACAAATCCATTTCACACAGCAGTGTGGAACCATTCTGTGTGTCACAGTTCAGCTGTCCACTCACTCCAATCCGTATTTTCTGTCCAGGTGACACTTTCTGTACGTCACGTAATCCAACCAGGTCTTTTGCTCTCACGTATATAGCTTGATCACAAAAATCTCTGTGCGACATTTGTCTGGGTCGCAGTCAAAATAGCCACCATTAACAGGGTGTGAGTTAGGTCTACTATTGTTTCTGCACGTCACGTTCCAAAAAAAGCAAAACTACAAAAAAATATATAAAAAAAAATATATAAAAAAAATAGTTTTTTTGTTGTTTTAGCTCAGTGATAAAAATCCATTTCACACAGCAGTGTGGAACCATTCTGTGTGTCACAGTTCAGCTGTACACTCACTCCAATCCGTATTTTCTGTCCAGGTGACACTTTCTTTACGTCACTTAATTAAACCAGACTGAACAAGTTTGTGGGTTTCAGTACAGAAGGCCCATTTATTTTTTATTTTTTATATAATACACTTATATACAGAAAATGTTGAACCCCAGGGCTAAGGGTCGAGTACGAGGGCGTGGGCGTGGGCATTCAATTACTGTCACAGTTCAGCTGTCCACTCACTCCAATCCGTATTTTCTGTCAAGGTGACACTTTCTGTACGTCACGTAATCCAACCGGGTCTTTTGCTCTCACGTATATAGCTTGATCCCAAAAATCTCTGTGCGACATTTGTCTGGGTCGCAGTCAAAATAGCCACCATTAACAGGGTGTGAGTTAGGTCTACGATAGTTTCTGCACGTTGCACACAGCAGTGTGGAACCATTCTGTGTGTCACAGTTCAGTACACTCACTATTTTCTGTCCAGGTGACACTGTCTGTACGTCACTTAATCCAACCAGGTCTTTTGCTCTCACGTATATAGCTTGATCCCAAAAATCTCTGTGCGACATTTGTCTGGGTCGCAGTCAAAATAGCCACCATTAACAGGGTGTGAGTTAGGTCTACTATAGTTTCTGCACGTCACGTTCCAAGAAAAACAAAACTACAAAAAAAATATATTTAAAAAAATATATTAAAAAAAAATAGTTTTTTTGTTGTTTTAGCTCAGTGATACAAATCCATTTCACACAGCAGTGTGGAACCATTCTGTGTGTCACAGTTCAGCTGTCCACTCACTCCAATCCGTATTTTCTGTCCAGGTGACACTTTCTTTACGTCACTTAATTAAACCAGACTGAACAAGTTTGTGGGTTTCAGTACAGAAGGCCCATTTATTTTTTATTTTTTATATAATACACTTATATACAGAAAATGTTGAACCCCAGGGCTAAGGGTCGAGTACGAGGGCGTGGGCGTGGGCATTCAATTACTGCAGGGGGCAGAGGCCGTGGTCCTGGGCAGGGTGAGACAGTACCTGCTGATGAGGGAGCAGGGGAACGCCGCAGAACTACACTCCCTAGCTTCATGTCTCAACTTACAGGGACACGTGGTAGAGGACTGTTGAAACCACAACAGTGCGAACAGCTGATGTCGTGGATTGCGGACAATGCTTCAAATAATTTGTCCACCAGTCAGTCTTCCACGCAGTCCACCCACGTTACCCAAGGGAGCACTCCTCTGGCTCCTCCACCTCAACCTCCTTCCCCCCAGTCTGCCCCCTCCCAGGAAAATTTGGAATGCGATCCGGCATACTCTCAGGAACTGTTTTGTGGACCCTTCCCAGAGTCACAAACCACTTCTCAGGTTGCTGCTGACCTCGTTCCCGATGCCCAAGTTTTCCAACTGTCGCAGTCTGTGGGTGATGATGATGATGATGACAATGTTGACTTAGTGGAAGAAGTTTATAAAGAGGTGCCGGACGATGAGGAGACACGGTTGTCAGACATTGGTGAAGTTGTTGTCAGGGCAGGAAGATCGAGGGGGAGCAGACTGAGGAATCGGAGGATGACGAGGTGACTGACCCAAGCTGGGTTGATATGCCGAGTGAAGACAGTGCTTCTGAGGCGGAGGCGAGTGCTGCACCAGAACAGATTGGAAGAGGCAGTGGTGTGGCCAGAGGGAGAAGCAGGGCCAGAGCTGGTGCATCAGCAGCAACTGTTTCACGTAGTGAAGCTCCCGTGGCGAGGCCTAGATGTTCGCAAGTCTGGAGGTTCTTTAAAGAAAGTGAGGATGACCGACGGACTGTGGTGTGCAACCTGTGCCACACCAGGATCAGCAGGGATGCCACCACTACTAGCCTAACCACCACCAGCATGCGCAGGCATATGAGTGCTAAACACCCCACTCAATGGAACCAAGGCCGTTCACCACCTCCTGCGGGTCACACCACTGCTCCTTCCCCTGTGTCACTTGCTGCCTCTGCTAGTCAACCCCCTGCGTCACTCGCTGCCTCTGCTAGTCAACCCCCTGCCCAGGACCCCAACACGAGCGCCTCCCGCCGGAAAACCACACCTTCGCCTCCACGATCCTCCACAGTGTCCACCAATGTGTCTCAGCGCAGCGTTCAGCTGTCTTTACAGCAGACGCTGGAGCGGAAGAGGAAATACAGTTCCACCCACCCACATGCCCAAGCCCTCAATGTCCACATCTCCAAATTGCTTAGCCTGGAGATGCTGCCCTATAGGCTGGTAGAGACCGAGGCCTATCGCAATCTCATGGCAGTGGCTGCCCCTCGGTATTTGGTCCCCAGCCGCCACTATTTTCCCGATGTGCCGTCCCAGCCCTACACCAGCACGTGTCACAGAACATCATCTGTGCCCTGACCAACGCTGTTTCTGAGAAGGTCCACCTAACCACGGACACGTGGACAAGTGCTGCCGGGCAGGGACACTATATCTCACTGACGGCACATTGGGTTAACTTGGTGGAGGCTGGGACCGAGAATGACCCTGGGGCCGCTCATATACTGCCCACACCGAGGATTGCGGGGCCTACCTCGGTCACGGTCTCTCAGACGTACTATACCTTCTCCTCCTCCAAACCCTCCTCCACCAAATTACCATCCGTGGGCACGGCGCCTTCAGTCGGTAGCTCTAGGCGCAGCAGCAGTGCCGTGGGTAAGCGCCAGCAGGCGGTGCTCAAACTGCTGAGCTTAGGTGACAAAAGGCACACCGCCCAAGAGCTGTTACAGGGCATCACGGCACAGACCGATGTGTGGCTGGCACCGCTGAACCTCAAGCCAGGCATGGTTGTGTGTGACAACGGGCATAACCTGGTGGCGGCCCTGCAACTCGGCAGACTGGCACATGTGTCATGCCTGGCCCACGTGTTCAATCTCATAGTTCAGCGGTTCCTCAAGACATACCCCAATCTGTCTGATTTGCTCACCAAGGTGCGCCGCATCTGTGCGCATTTCCGCAAGTCGACCACAGATGCTGCCACTCTCAGGGCAGCGCAGCGCCGCCTACAACTGCCCGCTCACCGACTGTTGTGCGACGTGCCCACGAGATGGAATTCGACATTAAACATGTTATCCAGAGTTTACCAGCAGCGCAGATACATAGATACGAAGATACATAGCTTGATAGCCAGAGCACCCTCCGGTCTGTTTCTCAGCGCGTATCGGAGGAGGGGGATGAGGATGAGGAGGAAGAGGAGGAGAATGTCGGCGAGACAGTAGAGGGTACCAGTGCTCAGTCCTTAACTCTTGAGTGTGTATGGGCTGAAGAGGAGGACTTGGAGGAGGAGGAGGAGGAGGAGGAAATGGAGAGTCAGGCCAGTGAGGAGAGGGAATTCTTGCGTGTTGGGACTCTGGCGCACATGGCAGACTTCATGTTAGGCTGCCTATTCCGTGACCCTCGCGTTAGAAGAATTTTTTCAAACACCGATTACTGGGTGTTCACTCTCCTGGACCCACGGTACAAGCAGAACCTTTCCACTCTCATCCCTGCAGAGGAAAGGAGTATGAGAGTGAATAGATATCAACAGGCCCTGGTGCACAAGCTGAAACAATTCTTCCCATCTGACGCCGCTAGCGGCAGAGGGCATGGTTCTGTGGGCCACGTAGCGGGGGAGAGGAGGCGAGCAGGCAGTTTGTCCAGCACTGGCCGGGGAACGCTCTCCAAGGCCTTTGCCAGTTTTATGTCACCCCAGCAAGACACTGTCCCCAGTCTAGGCAGAGTAGGGGGGAGCTGTACAGAAAGATGGTGAGGGAGTACCTAGCTGACCATACCAACGTCCGTAGCGATCACTCTGCTCCATACAACTACTGGGTTTCAAAGCTGGACACGTGGCCTGAACTGGCGCTGTACGCCTTGGAGGTGCTGGCCTGCCCTGCCGCTAGCGTGCTGTCAGAGCGGGTATTCAGTGCAGCTGGTGGCGTCATCACCGATAAGCGTACACGCCTGTCAACTGACAGCGCTGACAGGCTGACTTTTATTAAAATGAACAAAGCCTGGATTTCACCGGAATTCAAATCTCCTCTGGGGGAAAGCAGCTAAAGATTAACATTACTTATGTATCCGATTCCTCTTCTCTACTCCTCCTACTCCTCCTCCTCCATGTCGTCTTTGCCTAACGCTGACTAAAAAAACGCCATTTTTTAGAGGTCCAACTGGCACTCTTTTACCACATTTTTCAGGAGGGCCCCCTACAGGCCCTCTCTTCAAACTATTTTTTCAGAGGTCCACCTACAGGCCCTTTCTCCAAACATTTTTTCCGGAGGTCCACCTACAGGCCCTCTCTCCAAACAATTTTTCCGGAGGTCCACCTACAGGCCCTCTCTCCAGGTCCAGTTTCCAGTTTTATTTGCGCAAACTGCGTAAATTTGTTTTTGGGATAGGTGTGAAAAATAATATTACCCGCGTATCTATATTGCCCAATATTGGGTACGGCAGCAACAAGAAGACCAAACACATGCTGCCCACAGGGTTCAGCAAATTCCTGGTCCACAATGTCAAGGAGCTGGAGGTTCTGTTGATGAGCAACAAGTCCTTCTGTGCAGAAATCGCCCACAACGTCTCCTCAAAGAACCTAAAGACCATTGTGGAGAGAGCGGCACAGCTCGCCATCAAAGTGACGAACCCCAACGCCAGACTGCGCAGCGAAGATAACGAATAAATATCTCTGTGGTTATTTGTGCTAAATAAAAGTTAAATAAACACACAAAAAAAAAATTGATCTTTTCCTGTGCCTGATCCACCCAAGTTGAATCTGTCCCATCATGAGAAAGTCCCCCCAAGGAGTCCACAATGTAACTTGCTTCACTTTCAACTACCTCACCCCCCGACACCTGTGTCTCGCCATTGTCCACCACCTCCTCAGACAACACTGGTAAATCCCCACTGTCAGCACATGGAGACTACAAAAGGTCTTGCGAATTGGGGCAGAGAATGTTCTGGGGTAGCACATCAGAGAAAAGGTGACTACAGGGTTCCAGGGAGTACGTGACCACATGCAATCTCCATCCAAAAAGTCATACTGAGGCTCACCACCATGCTTTACACTGCAATCTTATTGAAAGACAGACAATCAGGGGTTAACCGCCAGGTTGTCAGGCAGCATTTTTAAGTGGGTCACCATTACCGTGTCCCTGAAAATTGCCTTGGGGTCATCGCCAGACTATTTTTATGACAGGCCATGGGGTTCTATACACACAGTGCTGACGGAAGCCCATCAGCCTTTCTAAACACAATTGAATCTGTCCCATCATGAGAAAGTCCCCCCAAGGAGTCCACAATGTAACTTGCTTCACTTTCAACTACCTCACCCCCCGACACCTGTGTCTCGCCATTGTCCACCACCTCCTCAGACAACACTGGTAAATCCCCACTGTCAGCACACTGAGACTGCAAAAGGTCTTGCGAATTGGGGCAGAGAAAGTTCTGGGGTAGCACATCAGAGAAGGGGTGACTATGGGGTTCCAGGGAGTACGTGACCACATGCAATCTCCATCTAAAAAGTCATGCCACACTTGATCGAGCTCATAATTGACAATTGTACCGGTTGATGCTAAATTTTTAAGTTGGGGTCCTGCGTCGTCATTCTAACTACACTGTTGTCACCACCACACGCTAGCCCAGGGGGCACTCCTCTGGCTCTTCCAGCTCAACCTCCTTACCCCCAGCCTGCCCCCCCCTCACCTACAGGCCCTTTCTCCAAACTATTTTTCCAGATAGCTGCCATATACGGTATTAAACTGAGTAGTATACATAGAACACATACCACACTTGATCTATACTGAACGTTACTTTTAAAAATACGTCATTTTCCTCTCTTTCTCTCATTTGTCTGGGTTGCAATTAAGCAGACCAAGTCTGCCTAATCTAATAGTTTCCGTGTAATTGCTCCATACTGCACGTCTTTTTCCTCTCTTTCTCTCTCTCCAAACTATTTTTCCGGATAGGTGCCGTATACGGTATTAAACTCAGAAGAATACATACCGTACCGGTTGATGCTACAGTTTTTCCAAATCCATCTGGCTCTTGTCACCACCACACACGCTAGCCCAGGGGGCACTCCTCTGGCTCTTCCAGCTCAACCTCCTTCCCCCCAGCCTACCCCCCCACCTACAGGCCCTCTCTCCAAACAATTTACGTCTTTTTCCTATCTTTCTCTCTCTCCAAACTATTTTTCCGGATAGCTGCCATATACGGTATTAAACTGAGTAGTATACATAGAACACATACCACACTTGATCTATACTGAACGTTACTTTTAAAAAATACGTCATTTTCCTCTCTTTCTCTCATTTGTCTGGGTTGCAATTAAGCAGACCAAGTCTGCCTAATCTAATAGTTTCCGTGTAATTGCTCCATACTGCACGTCTTTTTCCTCTTTTTCTCTCTCTCCAAACTATTTTTCCGGATAGGTGCCGTATACGGTATTAAACTCAGAAGAATACATACCGTACCGGTTGATGCTACAGTTTTTCCAAATCCATCTGGCTCTTGTCACCACCACACACGCTAGCCCAGGGGGCACTCCTCTGGCTCTTCCAGCTCAACCTCCTTCCCCCCAGCCTACCCCCCCACCTACAGGCCCTCTCTCCAAACAATTTACGTCTTTTTCCTATCTTTCTCTCTCTCCAAACTATTTTTCCGGATAGCTGCCATATACGGTATTAAACTGAGTAGTATACATAGAACACATACCACACTTGATCTATACTGAACGTTACTTTTAAAAATACGTCATTTTCCTCTCTTTCTCTCATTTGTCTGGGTTGCAATTAAGCAGACCAAGTCTGCCTAATCTAATAGTTTCCGTGTAATTGCTCCATACTGCACGTCTTTTTCCTCTCTTTCTCTCTCTCCAAACTATTTTTCCGGATAGGTGCCGTATACGGTATTAAACTCAGAAGAATACATACCGTACAGGTTGATGCTACCATTTTTTCAAATCCATCTGGCTGTTGTCACCACCACACATGCTAGCCCAGGGGGCACTCCTCTGGCTCTTCCAGCTCAACCTCCTTCCCCCCAGCCTGCCCCCCACCTACAGGCCCTTTCTCCAAACAATTTACCAGGATAGGGGACGTATTAGATATTATACTGATTTTTGTTTGTTCCTCTTTTAATTGGCTCCTGACCTGTGATAGGCAGAGCATGGACACGTCCCCTTAGCTGCAGTAGGAAAGACACTCCCCTGGCCAGAGCAAGCTCTTTTTCCTTTTCCGTGTTCGAAAAATCCATGAAATATATGGTCCCAAGATAGGGGACGTATACGATTTTAAACTGAGAAGAATCGATACCACACATGCCCCACTAGGAGAATTTGGGGTAATGGTGGGATTAGGCAGCCTCAGAGGCATCCATGCATGCTGCCCCTGCTGTTTCCTGTCCATTTCCGTGGTGTTTCCATCATTTTCTGAGGTTTCCAGGTTTTCACCCAGCCTTCCCTAGACAGAGCCTTGGTCCCCTGCAAAAATGCTCGAGTCTCCCATTGACTTCAATGGGGTTCGTTATTCGAAACGAGCACCCGAGCATCGGGAAAAGTTCGACTCGAATAACGAGCACCCAAGCATTTTAGTGCTCGCTCATCTCTAGTGACTACCTTATGCAAGTCCTCTGTTACTCCTCCTGGAGATATATGAATGGATGTACTATATAACAGAGGGTTGTTTTTTATTCTGGTTATTAATGAAGCATGTCATTAACCCTTTCAACCCCGGGCCTGTTTTCACCTTCCTGCCCAGGCCATTTTTGCAAATCTGACATGTGTCACTTTATGTGGTAATTACTTTGGAACGCTTTTACTTATCCAGGCCATTCTGAGATTGTTTTCTCGTCACATATTGTGCTTCCCGACAGTAGTACAATTTTGGCAAAATATTTCATTTTTATTTATGAAAAAATACCAAATTTGGAAAAATTTCCAAATTTCAATTTCTCTACTTTCAAAATACATAGTAATACCTCCAAAAATAGTTATTATTTTACATTCCCCATATGTCTACTTTATGTTGGCATCATTTTATAAATGTAATTTTACTTTTTTAGGACGTACACCCCTCAATTTATAAAAACCTGCTGTTACAAACGTTGCTAACCCTTGAGGTGTTCCACAAGAATTAAAGGAAAATGGTGGTGAAATTTCAAAATTTCACTTTTTTGGTAGATTATTCATGTTAATAATTTTTTTCTTGCAACAAAGCAAGGGTTAACAGCAAACTAAACCTCAATATACATTGCTCTGATTCTGCAGTTTACAGAAATACCCCATATGTGGTGGTAAACGTCTCTATGGGTTTGTGGCAGTGGTCAGAAGTAAAGGAGCGCCATATGGATTTTGGAGGCAGATTTTGCTAGAATAGTTTTTAGGCACCATTTTGTAATTGAGAGACCCTGACGTACCCCTACAGTGGAAACCCTCAAAAAGTGACCCCATTTTGGAAACTACATCCTTCAATTAATATATTAAGGGGGGTACTGGCCACTTTGACCCCAGTACCCCCCTTAATATATTAATTAAGTGTTTTACGGAATTTGGAAACACTTGGCTGTGAAAATGAAAAATTTCATTTCTTCCAATAAAATGTTGCTTTAGCCCCAAATTTTTTATTTTCATAAGGGGTAACAGGAGAAAAGCACCCCATAATTTGTTACCCATTTTCTCCTGAATACGCCAACACCCCATATATTGTGGTAAACTGATGTGGGGGCACATGGCAGCGCCATATGTATTTTACAACACAGATTCTAATGGAATGGTTTGCGGGAGCCATTGATTTTTATTTTTTTGAGTTATTGTCTTATGTGGGAGCTCATATTTTGCGGGATGAGCTGATGTTTTCATTGGTACCATTTTGGGGTACATAAGACTTTTTGATCGCTTGGTATTACACTTTTTGTGAGTCAAGGAAAAAAAATAGCTGTTTTGGCATGGTTTTTAAAAAAAATTTTTTACAGCATTCACCAGAGGGGGCAAATCATGTGATATTTTTATAGAGCAGGTTGTTACGGATGCGGCAATACCCAATATGTTTAACATTTTTATTTTTGTAAAGTTTTACACATTAGATGCATTTTTGAACAGAATAAAATCTTTTTTTGTGTCGTACTCGTTATTTTCTGAGAGCCATATTTTTTTTACTTTTCAGGCGATTGTCTCAGGTAGGGTATTATTTTTGTGGGACAAGATGACGGTTTGATTGGTACCATTTTGGGTTAAATACACCTGTTTGATCGCCTGCTATTACACTTTTTGTGAGGCAAGAGGGAAAAAAATGGTTGTTTTGGCATAGTTTTTTATTTTATTTTTTGCAGCATTCACCTGGGGGGCCATCTCATGTAATATTTTTATAGAGCAGGTTGTTACGGACGTGGCGATACCAAATATGTCTAATTTTTTTATTTTTGGAAAGTTTTACACATTAGATTTATTTTTGAACAGAATAAAATCTTTTTTTTTGTGTTGCCATTTTCAGAGAGCCATATTTTTTTTATTTTTAGGTAGGGTATCATTTTTGCGGGACAAGACGACGATTGATTGGTACCATTTTGGGTTAAATTTGCCTTTTTGATCACCTGCTATTACACTTTTTGTAAGGGAAGGTGACCAAAAAATGGCTGTTTTGGCACTGTTTTTTTTTGTTTTGTTTTTTACTGCGTTCACCTGGCGGGGTGGATGATGTGATATTTTTATAGAGCTGGTCGATACAGATGCGGCGATACCTAATATGTATACTTTTCTTTTTTCCCCTTTTTTTTACAATTTTTTTTTTTACTTTATTTTGGGAAAAGTGTCCTTTTTTTTTTTTACTTGAAACTTATTTTTTGTAAAACTTTAATTTTTTTTTACTTTTTTTCACTTTTTTTTTACTTTATTTAACTTTTGGGGGTCTGATCCCCTTTGCAATGCATTACAATACTTCTGTATTGTAATGCATTGGCTGTAAGTGTATTGCTCAATGTAATACACTTACAGCCTGCTTCCTGTGCGATCCAGGGGGCTGGATCGCACAGGCACGCAGGGATAGCAGCCACGATGCCTAAGGAAGGCATCGGGCTGCTATCCAAGCCATCGGGTCCCCGTCACAGCAGCGCTGGGACCCGATGGCCCCCCCACTCGCCATCGTGACATGCCGCTGACCACGGCACATGAAGGGTTAATGCGCCGGCATCAGTGTTTTCACCGATGCTGGCGCATTCAGCAGGGGTCCGCCACCTGGGCACAGCCAGACCCCCGCCGCTGATCGGGCGGGCACAGCTCCTGCACCCGCCCGATCAGCGCGCCGTA
Source organism: Rhinella marina (assembly GCA_900303285.1). Taxonomy (NCBI): domain Eukaryota; kingdom Metazoa; phylum Chordata; class Amphibia; order Anura; family Bufonidae; genus Rhinella; species Rhinella marina. Next base: position 39,793 of record ONZH01006444.1, on the reverse strand, counting down.
CATGTACGGCGCTGGGCGGCAACTCACGTCCCGCAGCGCCGTACATGTACAGCGCTGGGCGGGAAGGGGTTAAAAGTATAGTATAATCATTTTTTTATCACATATTAACAACCTATATGTGAATATTCCACACTTATGCTCTATGGATAGGGACTAAGAGTTATTTGTTGCACAACCCCTTTAACCCTTTAAACCACCATGATGTAGGTGTACGTCACAGTGGTTGAGTTAATCTATGGAGCAGGCTGCTACAGTGAGCCCACTCCGTATGCGGCAGGTGCCAATTGTATCATAAAGCAGGCACCCAAGGGATCCCAGGTTCTAGCCCCCTAAGGGGGCTAATAGTTATTAAATGAAAAAGGTAAAAAAAAAACAACATTAATATATTAAAAAATGTATATATAAATATAATATAAATTCCCAATGTTACATATCAAAATATATTAACAATAAAAAAATAAACATATCAGGTATCACAGTAAAACGAAATGTATGAAATATTAAAATATAAAAAAAAATCTGTGCAGTGAACGCCGTAATGGAAAAAAATGTAAAACACACCATGTACCATGTAACAGTGTTCAAAAAGTCATAGATACCACAACAATTGTACCAAGAAAAAATCCAGTTAGTCTCATTGTCAGAAAAATGGCGATGCAAAGAAAATGTTTTATTTTTTAAAAGTAAAAGTTTGGTATCACAGTATTCATATTGAGCCACAAAATAAGGATGTCATGCTAATTTTAGCACACTGTAATTTTACTGAACATTGTGATGTCAAAACCCCAAAAACCATTGTGGGTGTTTTTTAATTAAACCCCATAAAGAATTATTTTCCTGTTTTCCAAAAACACACATGGTGAATTAAACTTATCCCACACAAAATAAGCCCTCATATAGCTATATGAACGGAAAATTTCAAAAGTTATGGCTATTGGAACGCAGGGAGGAAAAATGAAAATGCAAAAACCAAAAAGGGGCCGGTACCAGGGGAGTTAACTTTCACTTCACAGCTGTGTGTGGTACTGCTCAGTGCATGAATTCCACGTCCATCACATTCATGGCATTGTGATGCATCAGCCCTAGCACTAGGATGGAATTGCACCCATATACCTTTTCCCATTAATTTGGCTTTTTCAGATGCAATGCAATGCTTTAAAGAAAAATCTACAATATCTGTCTGCGATATACATATGAAAAACCTTTCTTTTGAATGATGCTTTTTTTTCTAGTCTTGAGAAACAATATCTCGAGAATAAAAAGAAAACAGAGCAGTTGCTTCTGATATTTTAATAATCTTGACATTATACATGGTTTGCCAGAAGGCTACAGGGCTTTACAACTGAAAAGCCACTTCAAGAACATCACAAAATACTTCCATTATTTTGCTACTTTCATCCTTTGGCTAAAAACGTAAGACATCTTCCTAAACCCAGAACAAGGGTCTGATCCACTATGGCATTCTAAGCTTCAAGATCAAGTGAAGTTAAAAATATACAAGGTAAAAACAACAAAAAATGTTATACAGATAGCTGACAAGCCTCTCACCCCATCCCAGTCTTCCTCACCACAGGATGAAGTGTAGACATGTTCTTGTGGTTTACAGGATTTAAATGGGTTTGACAGCATTACAGTTTTCACATGTATAATAAATAGCATTACTTGTTCAGTTAAAGGATATGAACACACTGCAACCATGTTTCATTGCTCCGAAGCATTTAGAATTAAACACATTTGCAAATATTCTTGAAAAAAAAATTACCATTTCTTTTCAACAAATCTTATGTAGGCCTATGTGTCTCCATGGTAACAGACTACAAAATACCCTGTGCAAATTGATCCTGCTATCATACCTTGTTCTATCTGTTTGCTACTTACAATACAGTACAATATGTTAGGAAGGATATGTTAAAATGACTGCAGAATCTTGACACCAAACAGTAGGGGATTAATCAAGACTATCTGCAAATAGACTTATTTTTTTGTATGGATAAGAAGTTGCCGTTAAGTGCAGGTTTTGCTTTACTGATGTCTACAATACTTTGTGATATATTTTATACCTGTGTTGGCAATGGATTTGAGGGCAGTATTGTCAATAATTCTGAGAAAGGAGGGCAGCAAGAAATAAATGACTTGTATCAGGTGAACTGTATGTAAAGTTTTACTCCAGCCATTTTTCTGTATAAAATATCACTAAAACAATGAGGGACATTTATCAAGACTGGTATTCCCATACGCCAGCTCTGATCCCTGTGCACCAGAGTGAGATGCACCTAATTTATTAAGAGGCAGATGTCTGTTAATAAATTAGGAGCCTCTCTGGCAGTCCATGCCCCAGAAACAGAAGTCTATACTAGCTAGGGGCTGGAACAGACTTTAGCTATAACATATGCCAGTTTCTGGTATAAGCTACAGTAAATCTGTCGGGCTGTGAAAAGCCCTTCCCCCTCCGCTAAGACTCACCCTCTTTTCACCACCACTTTAGAAAAATGGGCAAGTTGCAAATTATTGTGCACATATGGCATGTCATAATTTGTGACTTTTTCACGCCACTATTGTCACATAAAGAAATTAGTAAATGCCCCTCATTTTGTTTTAGGAAACGTTTTGTGAAACCTAATTATACACCTCTAGAAAAATAACTTGTAGGGTGTAGGCTTGTTTACAGATCCTATAGGCATTATCCTCCTTTAATAGCTACAGTATATCATTTGCCACATTAATAAAAATATAGGGGCACATTTATTAAGACATGCGTTTCAAAGCCCTAAGCTGGCGGTGGATCCGCAAAGTTATGCAGAGGCGCAGGCCTCTCCATAACTGCGGCGCATCCAGCACCAGTCTAAGTGTAAGCCAACTTCCAAGCTGTCTTATATTTAGACCATTTTCTATGCCTGAAACAGGTGTAGAAAATGATGAATGACATGGGCCTGCCCATCTGTCCCCTTCCACCCCACGCCCACAATTTTAGACCTGCCACGACAGTGGAAAAGTTGCAGATAATGGTGCAACTAACCGCTGTGCCACCATCTGCACCTGAAATACACCTAATTTAACCGTATTTCAGATTAATAAATAAACCCATATTGTAATTAAGAAAAAAGTTGAAAATAAGACCCAGATTCAATAATCTGTATCTACTGTATTAACTTTTATTATATCTAGGATTGTATATTGTGGAAATAACAACTTCTATGAGGAGAAGTGAGTGATAATAATTTAGAGAATCTATGGAAATATGTGGCCTGGGTCAGGCATGCTAAAGGCACAATACAAGCATAATACCAAATGAGCTACAGCTAAATGAACGGGAAGAAACAGTTGTCACCACATTTTTGTGTAGCGGGACAGAAGGTTTTGACAGTTATTCCAATATAAGGCACATAAAAATGGATAAACTGCTTTCTGTACAAAGAAATTGCACTCTTGAAAATGGTATGTTCTGATAGAACAAGGACTTTATTCTGTTTGCCATTATGGGCATAAAGACCTATTTTTATTTATTATTCTTATGATGTGCTCAAAACAGATGACTCTACATTTAATAAATTGGCTCGGAAAACAATAGCCTTTGAGTAGATTAGATGAGACTCATTTGTAATCTGAGCAAAATAAGGCAACAGGGGCTCCAGCCTAATGATTGAGAAAGCCACTATCACCTTCTGATGAGATTCAATTTGCTGCAAGAGACTAATGAATACCATATCACTACAATTATGCTACTTCAAAAATTTCATGTCTCAAGAAGACCTTTTATTCCAGACTGCATCTAAATAAAATTGCACAGCAGTTAAATAGAAGAATACAAGTGAAATTTACTGAGCAAACAATTCTGCAAAGCAGTACGGATTTCTACATGACAAGGTCAGCTACCCTCGTGTGTTTAAGAAGTCCTACATCCATTTTCCCTGCAGGAGTTCCATTAAAAAAAGATGGATGGGTCTAGACTTCACATAGACAGAAAGATGTGTTCTCCCATGTCTTTGATAATAGTGCTAGTTATAAAGAGAAACCTTAAAAGGTCACCAGGATTTTTTTCCTTGAAAGATTTAACATTTTTAAATGTCATGAATAGAACAGCACTTTTATATTAAGACATGGACAATCTTAAAAAGGAAAGGTGTCTAATTAATAGATGACCATTTTATCATACAAAAGACCCTCAATGATTATAAGGGCTTGTGATATAAGGCATAAGGAAAGGTCAAACTTTGGGAAGGAAATTCAAAATTTCAAAAGGAAGTAATAAAAACATTACATTTTTTTTTGTTCCAGAGCTGTATCGACTGCTAATACTGTAGCATCACATACGAGAATTGCCATATAAAATAAGTAAGACCCTGTTATGCTATTCTTGCCTTAAAAAATACTAAAATCCTGGAAAAAAAGACCCCTAATTGACTGCATTATAAGTAGTGTTGAACAAATCGAACTCCACAAAGTGGCATTCGATCCGAATATCAGGGAAAATTAGAATTTTCTTGTGCTTCGTGGTAACAAATTGATTTTCTCTGAATGGCAGTAAAAATAAATCACATTTACCTTATCCATTTCAACATGAAGAGCCGGCCATCTTGACTGAAGATCCCACACGAAATCCCATGCGTTATGAAGTATGACGTCACCACGCCGGCCAACATGATGACTTCATCATAGGCCACGCGAGATTTCGCGAACAAATGGAGGAGGGCAAGTATGGTTTTATTACATTTTTTTAAATTTCACACTGTAGTATTGATGTTAGATGCCACGATCAGCTATGAATGCCGCATCTGAGGGGTACAATGACAGGGAGCGGTGCAATGGCCGCTCCATGTTATTGCACTCATTACTTGCAAAGAAATTCACTTCATGATGAAGTCATTTGTTACAAAGCAATTTTTTTCATTTGCTTATTAATTATAAGTCAAGTGGGTTTGTTCGGGCTTGTCGGGATCTGTTTTCACACTTGCTATATGTCTCTTGATATGTCCCCTTGTATAATATTGTAATGAATCATATGATAATGGAGGCTTTACGTTTCCAAGAAGTCTACAATAGTTTGGAACAACAAGCGATCGCTATTGTGATCCCTCATCCTCATACAGTGGCACTGTTTCTGGGCAGCATGATCTGTTTAGACCCCACAATCTGCTGTCCGGAAACAATAATTTACTTGTCTGCACTAACGACAGTTTCACCTGATGAACAAGCATTTCCCTCATTCATTGAGTGATCAGCTGCACCTTTCGATGGGCACATTGTCAGGAATGAGCGTTCACAAGAGTTTTTGTTGCTGTTAATCTGCCCTTCACAGCTGGGTATGTTTTCTCCCCTGTTCACGGAAACAGCAAATGACCAATCAACCCTCTAAGTATTAGACTTTTCTGTATGTCTCCTTTTTCTTTTCCTAATTGATTTTGCTGCCCTACCCACACCAAAGCTCCATTTTAGAGTAGGGTTGTGTTACTGTGTGCCTGCTTGAGAGTAGAGCATTGTTGGGGTTCCTGTTGGCCCCTAGCTAACTTTAATGCAATGGGTGGTGGCAGTGTGTTCTGGGGTGCATGGACTGTGTTGAGGGTGTATTTCATGCACAATTTGCAGCCTGAGTGAAGGGGAGTACAAAATTGAGAGAGTGGAGTTTCTTAAACCCTTGAAGTCACATTCATGTCACGTGAGATTGGCAGTTACCGTATTTTTCGCTTTATAAGACGCACCTGATGATAAGACACACCCCAGATTTTAGAGTAGGAAAATAAGAAAAAAATATTTTTCATCACACCATATGAGACCCCCCATAAATTTCAGGACATCACATCAGACCCCCATATCAGCCCTCCATGTCAGAACCCCATCAGCCCTCCATGTCAGACCCCCATCAGACCTCAGATCAGCCCATCAGCCCCCATATTAGCCCATTGTGCCCCCATATCAGCCCACTCTGCCCCCATCAGACCTCAGATCAGCCCACTGTGCCCCATATCAGCCCACTCTGCCCCCATCAGACCTCAGATCAGCCCACTGTTCCCCCATATCAGCCCACTCTGCCCCCATCAGACCTCAGATCAGCCCACTGTGCCCCATATCAGCTCACTCTGCCCCCATCAGACCTCAGATCAGCCCACTGTTCCCCCATATCAGCCCACTGTGCCCCATCAGACCTCAGATCAGCCCCCATATCGCCCCACTGTGCCCCCATATCAGCCCACTCTGCCCCCATTAGACCTCAGATCAGCCCACTATGCCCCCATATCAGCCCACTGTGCCCACATCAGACCTCAGATCAGCCCACTATGCCCCCATATCAGCCCACTGTGCCCCCAATATCAGCCCACTCTGCCCCATCTTACCTCAGATCAGCCCCCATATCAGCCCACTCTACCCCCATCAGACCTCAGATCAGCCCATCAGCCCCCATATTAGCCGACTGTGCCCCCATCAGACCTCAGATCAGCCGACCCAGCTCCATAAGGATAAAATAAAAAAACTCTCACACATTTCCTGTGCCGCGGCTCCGCTGCTGGTTCAGCGCTCCTCTGTCTTCTCCGCGGTCAGGACAGTGCAGAGTCGGCACGGAGAAGACAGAGGAGCGCTGGACCCGGAGCGGAGCCGCGGCGCAGGAGAGATGAGAGAGTTTTTTATTTTATCCTTATGGAGCTGGGTGGGCTGATCTGAGGTCTGATGGGGGTCCCGGCACCTAATACATACTAGTACTACATAATGGAAGCGCTCACTTGTATTCGCTTTATAAGACGCACAGCAATTTTCCCCCTACTTTTGGGGGGGGAGTGCGTCTTATAAAGCGAAAAATACGGTAAATATGTGCGGTTATGCTGTCACAAATTGCCATGTTGATCTTGGGCTCAACATGTTCGATATGACATGGACTGCCCACTCTGCCAATTTTTAGCCACAATGGTGATCTGCCTTGGTTGAGCGAGCAGTCTAAGCCATCTCCGGCGTGTTTCAAGCATTTCCATCCAGCCAGAGACCAAGATGTGGAGAGGAGCGGTGACCTCAGCAGTGACCGAAAAGGAGCAGTGGGGGATTGGTGAGTAAATACTGTTCATTATTTTACCCCACTCTGACCCTGTTTTCATTTTAAAATGCCTCACAGAATACCGCTTTAACCCTTTCACCCCCGGAGGTTTTTTCGGTTCTGCATTTTCGTTTTGCACTCCCTGCCTTCAAACAGCCATAACTGTTTTATTTTTCTGTTCACATAGCTGTATGAGGGCTTGTTTTTTGCGGGATAAGTTGTACTTTCCAACGCCACCATTTAATATTGCATATGGTGTAGTGGGAAGCGGGAAAAAAATTCCAAATGGGGTGAAATTGCAAGAAAACCGCTATTCCGCTACAGTTCTACGGGTTTCTTATTTACAGCGTTCGATGTGCATTAAAACTGACCGGTTACTTTCATTCTACTGGTCAGTACGAATCCGGTAATACCTAATATGTATAGTTTTTCCTGCGTTTAGATGGTGATAAAAAAAAAAATTTTTTTTTTTCCTTGTCATATCTTGACCCCTATAACTTTTTGGTATTTATGTGTACAGAGCTGTATGGGGGCTCATTTTTTGCGGGGCAGTCTGAAGTTTTTATTGATACCATTCTGGGGTGTGTATGACTTTTTGATCACTTTTTATTTAATTTTTTTAGAAAAAAAAGCGACAAAAAACGGCGAATCGCCATTTGGACGCTTTTTTCCGCCACACAATTGGCCAATCGGGGCGTCTGTACACCACCCGGAAGCCTACGCTGTGTGATCACGGCATCAGAAGGCCCTGGAAGTCGCCGCCGACGGAGGTAAGAAGCGGCAAGTCTCTGCTGTTAGAAACAGCAGAGACTTGCCGGCCATGACGTCCGCCGCACCCGCGAGCGGGCGTCATGTCCCCGCACCGCCCGAGCACCGTACATGTACGCCGCCGGTCGGGAAGGGGTTAAGTAGGTAAGGATATTTAGTAGAGATGAGCGAATCATCCAAAATTTGCTTCGCCGAATGTTCGTCGAATTTTTAAAGGATTCGTACGAATACGAAGCTATTCGGTCGAAGCTGCATACAAATCTTTTTTTATTCTGCGAACATTCCCTTGAATACTTACACGTACAAAGTGAGTACGAATCTTTAGCATATTATTGTCTAGGCTCGCACAAAGAACGAATATACAGTAAAAGTAAGCTATTTAACTGAATATGTTCGCATTAGCATACAAATTCTCAGATGCGTAGTATTAGCGTACAAATTATATTATGCGTACGTAGCTTTAGCGTACAAAGATTTTAGACGAATTTTCCGAAGCGAATCTGTGTTAAAAATTTCCAAGATTCGTATCGAATTGATTCGCTCATCTCTAATATTTAGGAATATATCTGAATAATGCTTGCCATCACCACTCTAAATATTAATGTTTTATAAGTAGTGATTAGGCAGAGATCTTGAAAATCATGAAGAATAAGTAAACTGATTATTTCACAATAGTGAATCATTTTCATCAGACAATATTCACTTTACTCTTTATTTCCAGAAACCTTGAAATCATCGAAGGAATCCTTTAATCCCTTAGTGACCAGCCTTTTTATGGCCTTAAAGACCAGGCATTTTTTTTTTCATTTATGATTGTCACCCACCATGAGGGATTCTGGCAATGAAAAAAGGTGTATTTTCCTTTATTACTTGGAATTTTTTTATTGAATAAAACTTGTTTTTACTTTTTTTTAAGGCAATCTTAAGCGCTTTTAACATACATTGCATTGTTTATGCAGTACAATGTATTTTACTGTCAGTCCTATACTGATCTCCACCGGCAGGCTGTACTAGAGAGACACAGTCTGCTAGGACACGCCTGGTGCCCACTTATTGCCTGCGACATCTAAGTTGTTAGAGTAAGAGTGTGACTCTCATGTGACAGCTTAGAATGGACCACCATAAAAGGCGGCTGTCCAGCCTAAAGCCCCTTAATGGTCATAAAGAGGCATGTGGGTAGCCACTAAGGGGTTAAAAGTAATTTCCTCCCCTCCCCCCAAAAGAATGTTAAGGCATATTGATAAGTAATGCAATAAAATTCAGATGCCTAAACAGTCCACTGACTATACCCAGTATTGTCCTTATTGTCACCATCAGCAAAAAGTAATGATGCATCTGTAACTGCAAACATTTAGAGATACTCGGTATTGCTCTCCAACAGTGATGACTCAATTCAGTTTTGGCCAAATTGTTTGTGCAATTTGATTCAGGTTCGAATAAATTCAACCCAAATAAAAAGTGCTTCAATTAAAAGTTGTGTATGACATTCTGGGGTTTCCTATGACTGTATGCAACACGTTTGAAGCCCTTTAACACCAAGCCAGTGACATATGGATATGGGTGAATGCATCTCTGCTGGTGATAACAAACTACCTCATGTGATCCTGCTTCTTTATCATTCCTGTCTTCTGATCTGAAAAATGGCTCACACAATTTTGAGAAATTGATCTGAATCAAATCGGCAAAAATGTGGATGCAGATTTGACCAGAATTTAGAAATAATTTGGGTTGAATTTGATTAACTTAGCACTAAGCAACTCATATATATTCTCGAATTAAACGGATTATATCTGTGATGGTACAATGTCGCCTCCGGCTATGCTCAATAGTACTGGGTTTCACCTGTTCCAGCTTCTTCCGGTGCCCCATAAAGCTGGATGTGACATTGTATCATCACGAATATTACTGAACATGAGGCTTGGTGGATTCTATTAGAGCATTTCAGGAGTGCTTAGGAGGCTTGTTTATAACATCATCGGACTGTGCAAAGGGTCTTATCTCTCTCTATTCCTTTATCCATAATGTAAAGTGGTGTGTCGAAAAAGTCTAGCTGTCTCCAGTAACTGGAACTTAAGGCCTCATGCACGCGGCAATATGCGGGCACCGACCGTGTGCATTGAATGGGTCCGCAATCCAGAAGGGTTTGGGTTGAGTCCACAAACCAGGAGGGTTTGGGTTGGGTTTCTCTCCGTGCCTCCGCACCGCAAACAAATTGAACATTTTCTATTTTTTTGCAGTGCGGACGGATCACTGACCCATTGAAGTTGAATAGGTCTGGATCCATCTGCAGAATCCACACAGATGTTGCCAGTGCATTGGGGACCGCAAATTGCGGTCCCCAATGCACGGAACAGCCGACCATCGGCCATGTGCACAAAGCCTTAATGTGATTGCCATGTGACATTGAAAAAAGTTTTGGTGATTCAATGTGAATAAGGAGTAAGTGATCACTCCCTTGTCCTTATGCTGCTCCATTTATATTAACAGATTGGGGTAGCTCTAAACTTTTGTCAAGTCAATTTTTACTATCAGTGATTTTTTTCCTACTTTTTTCCTACTTTTTTACTACTAACAAAAATTTACAATAATTGTATTATATACTACATACAAATTATGTAAAATAAAATACAATTAAAAAAAGAGAAAAGGGAGTGCTGACTATCAAGTCAAAATAGGTCTATTCAGAAGATGAGTGCTCAATCATTCAGGACAGCGTTCATTTACATAACTGCATAATTAGTTATCTGTTTTATTTTTCACCTTGTGTCACTGTGCTTTTATGTACTATTCCACAGATTGGTTATTCATCCAGACATGCATTGTTTGCTTTATGCCCAGATTTTATATCCTTGTAAAAACCTGTGCATCTGTTTAACAATGTACTTCATGCACTGCCTGGTTTTAAGAATTATATAACAATGAAGATCATATACTTTCTGTAAAACTGTATAAGTCATGATTAACATTTATTAAACACTAGCAGAAAGACCCGGCTTCGCCTGGGTATATTTCATCTATTTATTTAATGTTTCTGTGTGTCGTTGCAGAGAGAAAGTCAATGCAGCTGACAGGAGGTGATTTTTACCTTCATTTTTCAATCCCTATTGGCTGCGGAGTGGGAGGGGGTGTGGTTTAATGGGACACGGGGGGGTTAAGTCCTTCATTTCAGGGTGGCCTGAATTATAGGTTAATGCCATGGTAATTTGAAGAAACACAATGGGTAGCAGTGGAAGAAAACATTGCTTTGCGCGGGTATATTTAATCTATTTCATTTAATGTTTCTGTGTGTCGTTGCAGAGAGAAAGTCATCCTCCCTCCCATCCCTGCAGCTGACAGATGTTGATTTTTACCTTCAATTGTTCAATCTCCATTGGCTGCGGAGTGGGAGGGGTCATGGCCTGACTGAGTCGGGGGCGTGACATTGAAAGACCTAGGGCAGGGTTTTAAGTCCTTCTTTTGATGGTGGCCAGAATTACAGGTCGATGCCATGGTAATTTATGAGGACACGCCATGGGTAACAGTGGAAGAAAACATTGCTTTGCACGGGTATATTTAATCTATTTCATTTAATGTTTCTGTATGTTGGTGCAGAAAGAAATCCAACTTCCCTCCCGCCCCTGCAGCTGACAGAAGTTGATTTTTACCTTCATTTTTTCAATCCCCGTTGGCTGCGGAGTGGGAGGGGGCGTGGCCTGACAGAGTCGGAGCGTGGTTTCGCGAGATCTGGGGCGGGGGTCAGAGTGGCATGAATTACAGGTCGATGACATGGTAATTTATGGGGACCCGCAATGGGTAGCAGTGGAAAAAAACATCTTTTATTAGTACTGAATGGTCGTAGTCTAAAATTAGTCAATTTCATCTACGATTTTTGTGTGTCATTGCAGATAGAAATTCACCCTCCCACCCCTGCAGCTGATTTTTTTCAATCCCCGTTGCCTACGGAGTGGGAGGGGGCATGGCCTGGCAGAGTTGGGGGTGTGGATTATCAAGATGCTTCGAACGGTTGTAGTCTGAAATTAGTCTATTTCATCTAAAATTTTGTGTGTCATTGCAGAGAGAAATTCACCCTCCCACCCCTGCAGCTGACAGAAGTTTATTTTTCCCTTCATTTTTTCAATCCCTGTTGGCTGCGGAGTAGGAGGGGGCGTGACCTGACACAGTTGGGGGCGTGGCTTAACAAAGCGCTTTGCATAGGTGATTTAATCTATTTCATTTAATGTTTCTGTGTGTCGTTGCAGAATGGCTGCAGAGTGAGAGGGGGCGTGGTCTGACAGAGTTGGGGGCATGACTTAGCAAGACGATTCGAACAGTTGTAGTCTATAATTAGTCTATTTTATCTAAAATTTTTGTGTGTCGTTGCAGAGAGAAATTCACCCTCCCACCCCTGCAGCAAACAGAAGTTTATTTTTACCTTTATTTTTTCAATCCCCATTGGCTGCGGAGTGGGAGGGGGCGTAACCTGACAGAGTCGGGGGCGTGGATTAGCAAGACGCTTCACATGGGTGTATTTAATCTATTTCATTTAATGTTTCTGTGTGTCGTTGCAGAAAGAAAGTCAACCTCCCACCCATCCCTGCAGCTGACAGAAGTTGATTTTTACCTTTATTTTTTCAATCCCTGTTGGCTGCGGAGTGGGAGGGGGCGTGGCCTTACAGAGTCGGGGCGTGGCTTAGCAAAGCGCTTCGCATAGGTGCATTTAATCTATTTCATTTAATGTTTCTGTGTGTCGTTGCAGAATGGCTGCGGAGTGAGAGGGGGCGTGGCCTGACAGAGACGGGGCGTGGCTTAGCAAAAGGCTTCGAACGGTTGTAGTCTATAATTAGTCTATTTCATCTAAAATTTTTGTGTGTCGTTGCAGAGAGAAATTCACCCTCCCACCCCTGCAGCAAACAGAAGTTTATTTTTACCTTCATTTTTTCAATTCCCGTTGGCTGCGGAGTGGGAGGGGGTGTGACCTGACAGAGTCGGGGGCGTGGATTAGCAAGACGCTTCGCATGGGTGGATTTAATCTATTTTATTTAATGTTTGTGTTTGTTGTTGCAGAAAGAAAGTCAACCTCCCACCCATCCCTGCAGCTGACAGAAGTTGATTTTTACCTTTATTTTTTCAATCTCTGTTGGCTGCGGAGTGAAAGGGGGTGTGGCCTGACAGAGTTGGGGGTGTGGCTTAGTGAGACCTTGGGCGGGGGTTTTAAGTACTTCTTTTAGGGTGGCCTGAATTAAAGGTCAATACCATGCTTATTTATGAGCCCACGCAATAGGCAGCAGTGGAGGAAAACATCTTTTATTACTACTGAACTGTAGTAATAGAAAAAAACATAAGTTATATTTATGGTAACCGGAATACCTTTAACAGTGTCAGTAAATAGAAATGGATGAGATCCTCAGCTGCTGATAATTACCTGGTTGTTATGGAAACCTGCCCTCCCTGTGTGTCTTTGCAGAGAATGGCAGTTGGAGTTTAAAACCAAAGCTCCCAGTTGTAATGTTGGCTAATGGAGATCATATTTTGGGAATATCTCGGGAACAGTACGTCCTAGAGAGATGAGACCTGGTCTAAAACCTTCCCGGACACCTGATGTACCTGTGTGCCGAATTTGGTGAAAATCGGTCCAGTAGTTTGGTCGCGCATAGAGAACAGACAGACAGACAGACAGAAATTCATTTTTATATTATTAAGAGATAGTGTATTGCTGATAAAGCCAGGAACTCAGATTTCAAGTATGATATACAAATATAGACATCAGTAGAAAATAGAGTTGAGGAAAGCAAAGAAAATTGGCTTTAATGATCTGAGCTTTCCATTTCATTTGCAGCAAGAAAAAAATCTGAAAATACTGTATGAATCTGCAATTCCATTACGTTTGACTATTATGTGAACAGTATGGATTTCTAACATTGATTTGTTTTCTGACTTTCGTACACTCATAGAAGTCAAAGGGTCAATGCCAATAGATCTAAGACCAACAAAATCACTTTTTAAGGTTACCCAATACAAGGACACTGGCCGTGTGAACTCTGTGCTGCGGATGCAGATCTATTGACTTTAATGGGTAAACGATCTGCAAAACACAGCAAAGGGTAGGACGTGTCCTTTCTTTTGCAGAGCGGATGAATAGATCTGAAACCCACAGAAACACGTGGTAGCGCTTATGTAGGCTTTTGGGTCCGTGCCTCTGAATCACAAAAAATAGGACATGTCTTATCTTTTTCTGTATTTTGCGGACCCATTCAAGTCAATGGGTCTGCACTGCAACTTGGAGTTCATGCAACCGGTGCATTGCAGACCACAATTTACAGTCCGGAGCACAGGCAAGGCAACCATATGGTCGTGCGAATGAGCCCTTAAAGGGGTTGTCCTGCCATTTATATTGATGACCTATTGTCAGGATAGGTCTGATTGGCAAGTGCTGCTTCCTGTTCATTACACTGCCTGTTGTCTTGGAAGTTATGCAGTGTAATGACATGTACTCGCTCCATTCGCTTGAATGGAGTGAGTACTTTTAATTACAGTAAGCCACCACTCCAGAGGAGACGACGCATAATGTAATGAACAGGAGGCAGCGCTTACATGGAGGGCCGCCTCCTCTTAAACCGCTGATTGGCAGGGGTGCAGGGTGTTCGATCCCCATCGATCAGATATTAATGACTTATCCTGATGATAGGTCATCAATATAAATGGCAAGACAACCTCTTTAATATAAATGTATCCCACAAAAAATATCAGACAACAGCAGAGGCTATATTTGATGTGTATTTGTATAGGTTGTGTCCAATCTATTATTGGGGATAAGGTGCCAAGCACTAAAATCAATATGTGCAGGACCTATTAGCAGTCCTGATTCAAACTTTTATCCCAGATATTTTAGATAGGGTCAAATAAATGGTCAGTGGCTGTCTTTTAAACCAAGGTTCCCCAATCTAAAAGATCTGGGATAAAACTTTGAATCAGGACTGCTAATAGGCCCTGCACTAATAGATCTTAGTGCCTGACACCTTATCCCCAATAACAGATTGTCTGATATTTTATCGATTTTGTATGGCATACATTTATTTTAAATCTTAAGAGTAAAGGTTAAGTTTTATACAAATTTTGGGGTAACCTTAGAAAGGGATTTTGTTGGTCTTAGGCCTATTGACGTCTAGATATCTATTCCCCAGGGTTTTTCCAAGGGGATTTATAGTAAATTTTGTAGATTCTGCATCAACACTGTTCCCATAAAAGTTGGAGATTTGTTTTTTTGATCTCCATTGCTTCCTACTGGGAGAAGTTAAGAATCTGTGTATGAACCACAAGGTCCTATATGACTGGTCTACATTTTGAAGAGTCATAAGAAGAATATGGATGCTGCAAACATTGGCAAAATTGAGAGACATCCCGAACAGAGAATTTTTTTTCCTTTAACTCTGGTAGAAAACTATTAATTTTTACTGAATATATGTATGAATTTTCTACTCAAGAATAATTTTAAAATAAAATAAGAAAAACAGTCAATTTAATCTTACTCTGAGATAATTAATGTCTCTCAGGCATGTAAAAGGGTTTTACTTTCTGAATCCTCTAAAATACGTTATCTTCCATTAACATATGCAGCTCTTCTCATGTAGTTGTACTGGAAGGAAACAAATTAAGCACCTCGCAGATTCCTTTCCATCACTGATTCGAAGAATTCTAAACATCGCCTTAATTTGTACCAGCTTATTACTGTCATTTACAAGTGTAGAATAAAATATCTTATGTTTAACTTCAAGGACATTGCTGCATATATCCCTACTGTAAACATATTAGTCCATCTTCTATGCTATTTTCTCTGTGCCTAGAAAATGTTGATGGGCTATACAGCATTTAAAAAGTCCTTCAAGGGAAAACTTTGCTTTCATACAACACAGATAAAATTCTGCGTTCTGTTGTCAAAGAGCACTGATGTCAGATGTCATGTTACAGAGTTACAAGTAAGCTGTTTGGTCACATCTCTGACTACAAAGTGTAGCTAAATTGCAATTTGTTTCCAGAAGTAACCAGCAGAATTTGGAAAGCAGCTTTGATATGGACAAATCAACATAAATTAACTGTAAATTAGTATAAACCCAGCAAATCAAATTATAAAGAAAGTCACTCAACCTTTCTGTGGAAATATTGTTAGGGATCCTTCAGATTTTATAAAATCAGTTCCATTCATCTGAATGGGGCCTGCAGAAACCCATGTGCTTCCCGCCAAAACAACCCTATTCAGATTAATTCAATTGATTGTCAATCACAGAAATTTTCTGCAAAAAATCTGCACATGCATAAGGCTGTTTCACACGAGTACGTTTTCAGTGCTGATGCAATGCATGTAGCAAACGCATAGCATCCAGACTGAATCCTGACCCATTCATTTCACGCATCATCTCTGCTTTCATGAAAAATCACAGCACTTTCTATATTGTGTTTTTTTCATGCAGTCCTGGCTCCATAAAAGTGTATGAGGCCATTCAGATGCAATGCTTTTTTCATGAATGGTTTCTAGGAGATATAGATTGCTATTCTACAGGTTTTTCTTCACGAGCGTGTAAAGCCCATGCAATCTGGATACAATCCAGATGGAAAAAATACACACACTCAATGCAATTACAGAAAAAAGTGTCTGAACTTGCATTCAAAACCATCACTTTTTTCCTTAAAGGGGTATTCTCATCTTAGACAATGGGGGCATATCGCTAGGATATGCCCCCATTGTCTTATAGGTGCGGGTCCCACCGCTGGGACCCGCACCTATATCCAGAACGGAGCGGGGAGCGCTGCGCCTGGAGGACCCCAGGTTTCCGGGGGTCCGGCCACCACCAGGCGCAGCTCCCCGCGCCGCTCATAGAAATGAATGGGAGCCGGGCCGTGCATGCGCGGTGCGCTCCCATTCATTTCTATGGAGCCGACGGAAGTAGCCGAGCCAGCGCTCGGCTATTTTCGGCGGCCCCATAGAAATGAATGGAGGGCGGCTGCGCATGCGCAGTGCGCCCTCATTCAGTTCGGGGGCTCCGTTCTGGAGATAGGTGCGGGTCCCAGCGGTGGGACCCGCACCAATAAGACAATGGGGGCATATCCTAGCGATATGCCCCCATTGTCTAAAATGAGAATAACCCTTTAAACAGATCCTGACACATTAGTATCGCTCGTGTGAGACCTTAGGGTAACTGCACATGGGTGCAGGTTTACTAACAGAAAATCCGCACAGATTTCCATGCAATTTTCAGGGTGTTTCCATACCAACTTGTGGTTCTTGGTGCGTATTTGCATTGCAAAGGGTGCACAAAATATTGACATGTTGCAGATTTCAAAATCCGCACAGTAGGTCAATTTCTGCACGGAAGAAAAAAAGCAAAGTGTACATGAGTTTTGTCTAATCTCATACACTTTGCTGGTACTGCAGAAAGACTAAGCATGATCTGCACCGTTTACAGGTAGCCTTGAAAGCAGTATCTTGATTTATAGTTAAAATTTTAAAATATATGGGAGTTCAAAATCAATTCATACAAGGACTGGGGTGTCCATTCATTCTCCATTCCTGTCTTTAACTAATTTAAAAAGGCAAGGATAAATGTTCCAAACTATGTAGACACTTTACTTCCAACAGATTTACTTCCTTGTTTTACACAGGACCTGTTACCTCTCCTGACATGCCCGTTTTAATAGCTTTATGCATTCCTCATGTAATAATAATTCTGGAACATCTATTCTTATGATTCTGTGATGTGCCATTCCTTTACTATTTCTACTAGAAGTTATGAACGAATTACTAGCAGTCTGCAGTAAGGGTACAGAAAGGTGGTAACAAGATGGCTGTGTGTACCTGCACAGACTGACTGTATCCAATCAGTGCTGCCAGTGTCAAATATCCCCTGCACCACCAGAGGATGCATTTAATTTAAAACGAAGAGCAGGTCTGGTCATAAATTAAATGCACCCTTCAGCAGTCTGTGCTCAGGACTGAAATATACGTTCGCCCATAGCTGGTGTAGATTTTAGTCAGAATTTATGCCTGAATACTTGCATAATTCATAAATACTCTACCCTAACCATTCTCCTTTTTGAAAAAGGTGGCAAAAAAAGCCAATTGTGACTAACTTTTAGATTGCAACCTAAAATTGCAATTAAATTGTATGGTGGTGGTGGTGGGGGTAATAAATCTCCCCCTTAGTGTTTATGTGTTTTGATTACAACTCTCATTATAAGAGCGCAGAATCTAGTTTATAGTCCTTGAGATCTTGGAGTGGCTGGAGCATTTCTGCTTCTTCATACAATTGCACTATACTATTATATGAGCCTGATCTAGTGGCAGAAAAAAAGCTTGAAGTCACCTTCCATTTCATACAGTATTTAGACCATAGTGATTTGATTTTGCATCTCCCAGCATTTCACATTTGTAGGAAAAATGTTAAATGCTGACAGAGATGATAAAAGGCTTTTGGCTTGTGAAAGCTTACAATCTAAAGAACATCTTAGCTTGTCTAAAAATGACAGTTTCCCCTGAGGTCTAAACATGATGTATTGATATGCGCCATGCTTTTAATTTCTTTTTATATAACTCATCTATACCATTATTGTGCCCAGTTGCCCAGCCAGGCTTTAAAGCCTTGGGGACTACTGGTACGGGGGTCCCATCCTTACGAATTAGATCTATGTCCAAACAACTGACATTGTAAAAAGGAAAAAGAAAATACAAAGTAGATTGATAA
Source organism: Rhinella marina (assembly GCA_900303285.1). Taxonomy (NCBI): domain Eukaryota; kingdom Metazoa; phylum Chordata; class Amphibia; order Anura; family Bufonidae; genus Rhinella; species Rhinella marina. The sequence continues at coordinate 21,295 of ONZH01006444.1, read as the reverse complement.
ACAAATTCAAGTCAAATGGAAAATTAAACACTAAAGATTTATTAACTCTTTCAACACTGGGTTCTTTGTTTTCTTTTCTTTTTTTAACTCCCAGCCCTCCCAAAGCCATAGCTTTTTTATTTTTCCATTCATATAGCTGTATGAAGGTTGTTTTTTGCGTGACAAGATGTACTTTCTAAAGGCACCATTTATGGTTGTATACAATGTGGTGAGAGGCAGGAAAAAAATTCCAAATGGAGTGGAATTATTGAAAAAAACACAATTCTGCCATAGTTTTATGTTTTTGGGGTTTTTTTTGCACCATTTCTGATGCAGTAAAACTGAACTTACCCTTATTCTTCAGAACATGACGACTACACTACTAGTTTTTCTTGAGTTTTATTACTGAAAAAAATTAAAAGCTTTGGAAAATACAAATTTTTCCTTTGCATGCCACATTTTGACCCTCATACCCTTTTTACTTTTATGTGTACAGAGCTGTGTGAGGGCTCTTTTTTGAGAGACAATCTGTGCTTTTTAATGATACCATTCTTGGGTGTGTATGACTTTTCACTTGTTATTCAATTTTTTATGGTAAGTGAAGCTACCAAAAAACTTTGAATTGACCATTTTGACTTTTTTTTTGCTTCGCTGTTTGCCATATAGGATACATATTCTTTATATTTTAATCGCGACAATGCATTATTATCATGATGTTATTATTTTTATTATTGATGTATTTTTATTTTAATTTTGGGGAAAGGGGGTGATTTCAATTTTTATATTTTTAATTAAAAAAAAACTTTTTTCCACACTTTTTAATAGTTCCCCTAGGGAACTATAGCAAGCAATCATTAAATTGCTTCTGTTCTATTAGAATTGCACTGAATTACACTGTGTTCCTCTGGAGACCTTTCACAAGCTTTCCATAGGAACTAGTGTGTGGCACCCCTGTATCACTCCTGAGAGTGCCACACTCTGCATTCAGCTCCCCCGATTCTTGCTGGGGGGAGCGGGGCACAGCCGGGAGCACGTGTCCTCTGTCTTTAACTTCTCAAATGCCGTGGTCATATTGGCTATTGACGTTATCATTCATCGCATAGATTAGTCCCAGTGCCTGGGCAGTAGAACCTTCCCACAGTTGTACTGAACACAATTTACATCACCATTTGGCTCTATAGAGATCTATGTCCAGTTCAGTTGGGCATTTTGGCCAAAATATGGAAGCAAAAATAAGATTACCTTCAAATATGTCCGGCGATCTGGCTCAGTTGGTCTTTGTGGTGAAGCAGAAAACAGGAAAAGGAACTGAAGCCAGAACTGATCCCATAGTTTTCAACGGGATAGTTCTCATACATCTGGTGCATCAGTTCTGATGCTGGATGTCAAATAACACTGAACAGAAAAAACGCCTGCTCAGTTTTTCTGTCCAGCATTACAAGTGTATAAACACCAGATCTGTGCACTAATACAGTGTATGGTACATGGTACCAGTTGTGTCCAGCTTCCGGTCTAAAATAGCTGGCCAGACACAACTGATATATGTGAAGCGGGCCTTAAAACACTCTAAAAAATATCTTACTCAGAGGTTATCAAAATGCAAATAAAAAGTTAAATCCTACTACATCTGTATATGACCTGTGTAGTTTGGTACTTAAAGAGGACCTTTTACCACTCTTGACATGCCCATTTTAATAGCTTCATGCATTCCCCATGTAACAATAATTCTGGAGCATCTATTCTTATGACTCTATGTTGTGCCATTCCTTTATTATTTGTACTAAAAGTTATGAATGAATTGCTACTAGCCTTCAGTAAGGGTACAGTAAGGGTACAGAAGGGTGGTAACCAGGTGGGGGTGTGTACTGAAGGCTAATAGCAATTCAATTATAGCTTCCAGTAGAAATAATAAAGGAATGGCACAACATAGAGCAATAAGAATAGATGTTCCAGAATTGTTATTCCACGGGTAATGCATGAAGCTATTAAAATAGGTATGTCAGGAGCGGTGAAAGGTCCTCTTTAAAGGGGATGTCCCACAAAAAATAGTCTACAATTTTCAAACCAGCACCTGGTTCTGAACACTTTTGTAATTGCATGTAATTAAACATTTTGTATAGCCACTGAGCCATTAAATAAAATGTATCTGTATAGCTCCACCTGCTGTTTGTTCTTTTCCTATTTCTTTGTCCGGCTCACTGAGAAGGCCGCACATGCTCAGTTTCATCCTTTAACTGCCTCCTGAGCTGTGATAGGGAGATAGCTGCAGGAGACACTCTCCTCTATCAGAGCAGTGAATGTCTGGGACCATGTGAGGTACAGAGATGGTTCTGGCTTTGTTAGAAAGAGATTGACATGTACTATATGATGTCTGATTTTCATTTTTTATATTAGTCATGGGTAGAGATGAGCGAGCATACTCGTCCGAGCTTGGTGCTCGTTCGAGTATTACGGTACTCGTAAGTGCTCGCTGCTCGGACGAGTATCTCGCCATGCTCGAGGAAATGGCAACTTCCGCATCGTGCATTTTTGGCGCCTATAAACGCAGCCAATCACAAGCCAGAAGACTCTGCGGTACACCCAGCATCACGTGGGGCCCTTACATGTCGATAGCAGGGGTTGGCTGGCCTGATCAGGTGACCCTGGAATATACTAGTGACTGGCCGCGGTGCTCGGCTCAGATGCTGTCTGGATGTCATTAGGGATAGAGCTGCTGCGTTTCAGGGAGAGTGTTAGGGCCTGCATTTAGTTCTCTGTTAGGCAGGAATCACCCACAAAGAACCTTCTAAGGGCTACAAGAAATTTTTTTTGTCTCCTGGCTTGGCTGGCTGGCACTAGTAGTGCAGCTATCGCCATATATAACCCCTTTTTTTTTATTGTTATATCTCAGTGATACAAATCCATTTCACACAGCAGTGTGGAACCATTCTGTGTGTCACAGTTCAGTACACTCACTACAATCCGTATTTTCTGTCCAGGTGACACTTTCTGTATGTCACTTAATACAACCAGGTCTTTTGCTCTCATATAGCTTGATCCCAAAAATCTCTGTGTGACATTTGTCTGGGTCGCAGTCAAAATAGCCACCGTCAGCAGGGTGTCAGTTAGCTCTACGATAGTTTCTGCACGTCACGTTCCAAAAAAAAACAAAACTAAAAAAAAATATATAAAAAAATAGTTTTTTTGTTGTTTTAGCTCAGTGATACAAATCCATTTCACACAGCTGCGTGGAACCATTCTGTGTGTCACAGTTCAGTACACTCACTACAATCCGTATTTTCTGTCCAGGTGACACTTTCTGTACGTCACTTAATACAACCGGGTCTTTTGCTCTCATATAGCTTGATCCCAAAAATCTCTGTGCGACATTTGTCTGGGTCGCAGTCAAAATAGCCACCGTCAGCAGGGTGTCAGTTAGCTCTACGATAGTTTCTGCACGTCACGTTCCAAAAAAAACAAAACTAAAAAAAAAATATATAAAAAAAATTGTTTTTTGTTGTTTTAGCTCAGTCATACAAATCCATTTCACACAGCTGCGTGGAACCATTCTGTGTGTCACAGTTCAGCACACTCACTACAATCCGTATTTTCTGTCCAGGTGACACTTTCTGTACGTCACTTAACACAACCAGGTCTTTTGCTCTCATATAGCTTGATCCCAAAAATCTCTGTGCGACATTTGTATGGGTCGCAGTCAAAATAGCCACCGTCAGCAGGGTGTCAGTTAGCTCTACGATAGTTTCTGCACGTCACGTTCCAAAAAAAACAAAACTAAAAAAAAATATATAAAAAAATAGTTTTTTGTTGTTTTAGCTCAGTGATACAAATCCATTTCACACAGCTGCGTGGAACCATTCTGTGTGTCACAGTTCAGTACACTCACTACAATCCGTATTTTCTGTCCAGGTGACACTTTCTGTACGTCACTTAATACAACCGGGTCTTTTGCTCTCATATAGCTTGATCCCAAAAATCTCTGTGCGACATTTGTCTGGGTCGCAGTCAAAATAGCCACCGTCAGCAGGGTGTCAGTTAGCTCTACGATAGTTTCTGCACGTCACGTTCCCAAAAAAACAAAACTAAAAAAAAAATATATAAAAAAAAATAGTTTTTTGTTGTTTTAGCTCAGTGATACAAATCCATTTCACATAGCTGTGTGGAACCATTCTGTGTGTCACAGTTCAGTACACTCACTACAATCCGTATTTTCTGTCCAGGTGACACTTTCTGTACGTCACTTAATACAACCGGGTCTTTTGCTCTCATTTAGCTTGATCCCAAAAATCTCTGTGCGACATTTGTCTGGGTCGCAGTCAAAATAGCCACCGTCAGCAGGGTGTCAGTTAGCTCTACGATAGTTTCTGCACGTCACGTTCCCAAAAAAAACAAAACTAAAAAAAAAATATATAAAAAAAATTGTTTTTTTGTTGTTTTAGCTCAGTGATACAAATCCATTTCACACAGCTGTGTGGAACCATTCTGTGTGTCACAGTTCAGTACACTCACTCCAATCCGTATTTTCTGTCCAGGTGACACTTTCTGTACGTCACTTAATTCAACAAGACTGAACAAGTTTGTGGGTTTCAGTACAGCAGGCCCATTTATTTTTTATTTTTTATATAATACACTTATATACAGAAAATGTTGAACCCCAGGGCTAAGGGTCGAGGACGAGGGCGTGGGCGTGGGCATTCAATTACTGCAGGGGGCAGAGGCCGTGGTCCTGGGCAGGGTGAGACAGTACCTGCTGATGAGGGAGCAGGGGAACGCCGCAGAGCTACACTCCCTAGCTTCATGTCTCAACTTACAGGGACACGTGGTAGAGGACTGTTGAAACCACAACAGTGCGAACAGCTGATCTCGTGGATTGCGGACAATGCGTCAAGTAATTTGTCCACCAGTCAGTCTTCCACGCAGTCCACCCACGTTACCCAAGGGAGCACTCCTCTGGCTCCTCCACCTCAACCTCCTTTCCCCCAGTCTGCCCCCTCCCAGGAAAATTTGGAATGCGATCCGGCATACTCTGAGGAACTGTTTTCTGGACCCTTCCCAGAGTCACAAACCACTTCTCAGGTTGCTGCTGACCTCGTTCCCGATGCCCAAGTTTTCCAACTGTCGCAGTCTGTGGGTGATGATGATGATGATGACAATGTTGAGTTAGTGGAAGAAGTTTGTAAAGAGGTGTCGGACGATGTGGAGACACGTTGTCAGACAGTGGTGAAGTTGTAGTAAGGGGAGGAAATCCGAGGGGGGAGCAGACTGAGGAATCGGAGGATGACGAGGTGACTGACCCGAGCTGGGTTGATATGCCGAGTGAAGACAGTGCTTCTGAGGCGGAGGCGAGTGCTGCACCAGAACAGGTTGTAAGAGGCAGTGGTGTGGCCAGAGGGAGAAGCAGGGCCAGAGCTGGTGCATCAGCAGCAACTGTTTCACGTAGTGAAGCTCCCGTGGCGAGGCCTAGATGTTCGCAAGTCTGGAGGTTCTTTAAAGAAATTGAGGATGACCGACGGACTGTGGTGTGCAACCTGTGCCACACCAGGATCAGCAGGGGTGCAACCACTACTAGCCTAACCACCACCAGCATGCGCAGGCATATGAGTGCTAAACACCCCACTCAATGGAACCAAGGCCGTTCACCTCCTGCGGGTCCCACCACTGCTCCTTCCCGTGTCACTCGCTGCATCTGCTAGTCAACCCCCCTGCCCAGGACCCCGGCACGAGCGCCTCCCGACGGAAAACCACACGTTCGCCTCCACGATCCTCCACAGCGTCCACCAATGTGTCCGTGCGCAGCGTTCAGCTGTCTTTACAGCAGACGCTGGAGCGCAAGAGGAAATACAGTTCCAAACACCCACATGCCCAAGCCCTCAACGTCCACATCTCCAAATTGCTGAGCCTGGAGATGCTGCCCTATAGGCTGGTAGAGACCGAGGCCTTTCGCAATCTCATGGCGGTGGCTGCCCCTCGGTATTCGGTCCCCAGCCACCACTATTTTTCCTGATGTGCCGTCCCAGCCCTACACTAGCACGTGTCACAGAACATCATCCGTGCCCTGACCAACGCTGTTTCTGAGAAGGTCCACCTAACCACGGATACGTGGACAAGTGCTGCCGGGCAGGGACACTATATCTCACTGACGGCACATTGGGTTAACTTGGTGGAGGCTGGGACCGAGACTGACCCTGGGGCCGCTCATGTACTGCCCACACCGAGGATTGCGGGGCCTACCTCGGTCACGGTCTCTCAGACGTACTATGCCTCCTCCGCCGACCCCTCCTCCTCCGAATTACCATCCGTGGGCACGGCGCCTTCAGTCGGTAGCTCTAGGCGCAGCAGCAGTGCCGTGGGTAAGCGCCAGCAGGCGGTGCTCAAACTGCTGAGCTTAGGTGACAAAAGGCACACCGCCCAAGAGCTGTTACAGGGCATCACGGCGCAGACCGATCTGTGGCTGGCACCGCTGCACCTCAATCCAGGCATGGTTGTGTGTGGCAACGGGCGTAACCTGGTGGCGGCTCTGCAACTCGGCAGACTGACACATGTGCCATGCCTGGCCCACGTGTTCAATCTAATAGTTCAGTGGTTCCTCAAGACATACCCCAATCTGTCTGATTTGCTCACCAAGGTGCGCCGCATCTGTGCGCATTTCCGCAAGTCGAACACAGATGCTGCCACTCTCAGGGCAGCGCAGCGCCGCCTACAACTGCCCGCTCACCGACTGTTGTGCGACGTGCCCACAAGATGGAATTCTATATTAAACATGTTATCCAGAGTTTACCAGCAGCGCAGAGCGATTGTAGACTGCCAGATGTCATCTTCCACCAGAAATGGTAGTCAGGTTCTCAGATTCCTCAAGTCTACAATGAGGAGTGGACGTGGATGTCTGATATCTGCCAGGTGTTGAGCAACTTTGAGGAGTCAACACAGATGGTCAGCGGCGATGCTGCCATTATCAGCCTCACCATCCGCTGCTTTGCCTGTTGAAAAACTCACTGCTCAGCATCAAGTCGGATGATTTGCGCTTGTCACAAGAGACGGTGGAGGAAGATACGTCGCTTGATAGCCAGAGCACCCTCCGTTCTGTTTCTCAGCACGTATCGGAGGAGGGGGATGAGGAGGAAGAGGAGGAGAATGTCAGCGAGACAGTAGAGGGTACCAGTGCTCAGTCCTTAACTCTTGAGTGTGTATGGGCTGAAGAGGAGGACTTGGAGGAGGAGGAGGAGGAGGAGGAGGAAATGGAGAGTCAGGCCAGTGAGGAGAGGGAATTCTTACGTGTTGGGACTCTGGCGCACATGGCAGACTTCATGTTAGGCTGCCTATCCCGTGACCCTCGCGTTAGAAGCATTTTTTCAAACACCGATTACTGGGTGTTCACTCTCCTGGACCCACGGTACAAGCAGAACCTTTCCACTCTCATCCCTGCAGAGGAAAGGAGTATGAGAGTGAATAGATACCAACAGGCCCTGGTGCACAAGCTGAAACAATCCTTCCCATCTGACGCCGCTAGCGGCAGAGGGCATGGTTCTGTGGGCCAAGTAGCGGGGGAAAGGAGCCGAGCAGGCAGCTTGTCCAGCACTGGCAGGGGAACGCTCTCCAAGGCCTTTGGCAGTTTTATGTCACCCCAGCAAGACACTGTCACCTGTCCCCAGTCTAGGCAGAGTAGGGGGGGAGCTGTACAGAAAGATGGTGAGGGAGTACCTAGCTGACCATACCAACGTCCGTAGCGATCACTCTGCTCCATACAACTACTGGGTTTCAAAGCTGGACACGTGGCCTGAACTGGCGCTGTACGCCTTGGAGGTGCTGGCCTGCCCTGCTGCTAGCGTGCTGTCAGAGCGGGTATTCAGTGCAGCTGGTGGCGTCATCACCGATAAGCGTACACGCCTGTCAACTGACAGCGCTGACAGGATGACGCTTATTAAAATGAACAAAGCCTGGATTTCACCGGAATTCAAATCTCCTCCGGGGGAAAGCAGCTAAAGATTAACATTACTTATGTATCCGATTCCTCTACTCTACTCCTCCTACTCCTCCTTCTCCTCCATGTCGTCTTTGCCTAACACTGACCAAAAAAAAAGCCATTTTTTAGAGGTCCAACTGGCACTCTTTTACCACAATTTTTCAAGAGGGCCCCCTACAGGCCCTCTCTCGAAACAATTTTTCCGGAGGTCCACCTACAGGCCCTCTCTCCAAACAATTTTCCGGAGGTCCCTACAGCCCCTCCAACAATTTTCCGGAGGTCCACCTACAGGCCCTCTCTCCAAACAATTTTTCCAGAGGTCCACCTACAGGCCCTCTATCCAAACAATTTTTCCGGAGGTCCACCTACAGGCCCTCTCTCCAAACAATTTTTCCGGAGGTCCACCTATAGGCCCTCTCTCCAAACAATTTTTCCGGAGGTCCACCTACAGGCCCTCTCTCCAAACAATTTTTCCGGAGGTCCACCTACAGGCCCTCTCTCCAAACAATTTACGTCTTTTTCCTATCTTTCTCTCTCTCTCCAAACTATTTTTCCGGATAGCTGCCATATACGGTAATAAACTGAGATTAATACAGAGAACACATGCCACACTTGATCAAGCTCATAATTTACGACTGTACCGGTTGATGCTAAATTTTTAAGTTGGGGTCCTGCGTCGTCATTCACTGAATTTCACTGATCTTCTCAATGTCTCCTCAAAGAACCGAAAGACCAGTGTGGAGAGAGCGGCACAGCTCGCCATCAAAGTGACGAACCCCAACGCCAGACTGCGCAGCGAAGAGAACTAATAAATATCTCTGTGGTTATTTGTGCTAAATAAAAGTTAAATAAACACACAAAAAAATAATTGATCTGTTCCTGTGCCTGATCCACCCAAGTTGAATCTGTCCTATCATGAGAAAGTCCCCCCAAGGAGTCCCCACTGTAACTTGCTTCCCATACAACTACCTCACTCCCCGACACCTGTGTCTCGCCATTGTCCACCACCTCCTCAGACAACACTGGTAAATCCCCACTGTCAGCACACGGAGACTGCAAAAGGTCTTGCGAATTGGGGCAGAGAATGTTCTGGGGTAGCACATCAGAGAAGGGGTGACTATGGGGTTCCAGTGAGTACGTGACCATATGCAATCTCCATCTAAAAAGTCATACTGAGGCTCACCACCATGCTTTACACTACAATCTTATTACTGAGGCTCACCACCATGCTTTACACTGCAATCTTATTGAAAGACAGACAATCAGGGGTTCACCGCCAGGTTGTCAGGCAGCATTTTTAAGTGGGTCACCATTACCGTGTCCCTGAAAATTGCCTTGGGGTCATCGCCAGACTATTTTTATGAAAGGCCATGGGGTTCTATACACACAGTGCTGACGGAAGCCCATCAGCCTTTCTAAACACAATTGAATCTGTCCCATCATGAGAAAGTCCCCCCAAGGAGTCCCCACTGTAACTTGCTTCACTTTCAACTACCTCACCCCCCGACACCTGTGTCTCGCCATTGTCCACCGCCTCCTCAGACAACACTGGTAAATCCCCACTGTCAGCACACGGAGACTGCAAAAGGTCTTGCGAATTGGGGCAGAGAATGTTCTGGGGTAGCACATCAGAGAAGGGGTGACTATGGGGTTCCAGGGAGTACGTGACCACATGCAATCTCCATCTAAAAAGTCATACTGAGGCTCACCACCATGCTTTACACTGCAATCTTATTACTGAGGCTCACCACCATGCTTTACACTGCAATCTTATTGAAAGACAGACAATCAGGGGTTCACCGCCAGGTTGTCAGGCAGCATTTTTAAGTGGGTCACCATTACCGTGTCCCTGAAAATTGGCGGTGATGGACCTTCGTTGCACCTAGTTGGGTGCTTCCCTAACATGTGATGGGTATTTGCCTCGCCTTTCTTGGTCTGGGTGAGCACAATTGCCATGAGGGTAACCACCAGGCTGTTGCCTGTGAATTTGGGGTAATGGTGGGATTAGGCAGCCTCAGAGGCATCCATGCATGCTGCCCCTGCTGTTTCCTGTCCATTTCCGTGGTGTTTCCATCATTTTCTGAGGTTTCCAGGTTTTCACCCAGCCTTCCCTAGGCAGAGCCTTGGTCCCCTGCAAAAAATGCTCGAGTCTCCCATTGACTTCAATGGGGTTCGTTACTCGAAACGAGCACCCGAGCATCGGGAAAAGTTCGACTCGAATAACGAGCACCTGAGCATTTTAGTGCTTGCTCATCTCTAGTCATGGGATAACCCCTCTAATAGATATCTTTACTAGTGAAGTTAAGGCAGCACATCTATAGAAAGCCTAAAAGGCGTACAGACAGAGGAGAGTCTCAGCTTAGGTTGGCTATATGTTTTTTATATAGTGGCTGCATAAAACCTGCAAAGGTCTATTCCTTACACTAGCACAGAAAGCACAGACAAATAGAAGGAGGAATCAGATTGAGGGTCACAAGACTGCTTTCAATTATAGTGAGGTGAAGTAACTTTTAGAGGGGGCCCAACTTTCTCCATGTACTTGCATGAGCAAAGAATTTACAGTATATGGTGAAATGCAGCCAAATAAATTATTACAATCATTAAAAAAGGAAATTCTGACATATGCATCCCTTGGAGAAAAGCTACATTTGTAACAGCCTTACTATACTTCTTCATTAAATTGGTATCAATCATCTAAATGAAGGTCTAGCGTATTAAAACCACACACCATTCTCTTGTGTTTTCGTGTTCATCATCCCTCAATGCCAATGTTTTCTGCACAGCTGGAAAAACATATTGTTTCTTCCATGCCTACTGTACTGTGAATAGGTGAACTAAGCCAAGTGAAGCTGCAGTGTCTTTGAAGAGTAATTGTTACATTATTTCTGAATAAATAAATGGTGATATTATTGCTGACATTAGTTTTACAATGACAGCAACTAAAATAGAAAACATCCCCAAAGCCCACAGAAACACAACTGGGTAAACATTAAAGTCAGTAATCAAACAGCACTAATGTAGAAATGATTTATAAAAGCCACAGATCACATGAGTTCAAAACGAAAAGGTTACCATTCACACACACACAATGCATATCAATACAATTACATGTAACATATACCGTAATAATTACACAAAATATATCTGTACCTAAGGCAATACACATGTTAAAGAGAACCTGTCACCATCAAATGCAGAGCAATCAGCAGGAGCATGTAATTTATACATTTAAAAAAAATGTCTGCTCTTCAGTGATTGACAGCATTTCCTGTACATGTATACGGAGATGTCAGTCACTGATAAGATGCCCCATGTACATCTGAACTTAAAAAAGCAGAGATTTAAATGTCTAGATTACAAGTTTTCTGAATCTTTTACAGGTGTGTTACAGGTGGATTGGGTGGAGAGGTGACAGATGATGTATAATATAAATGGAAACATGCATAAAGTAGGAAATAACCAAAGTCTTGCGCGACTTGGCAAAACAAACTTTGGCTCCACGGAGCCGATACATTTTAATAATGTATGTATACAGCATTAAAATCAAAGTATTTGAACGAATCAACTTTGGATCTATGATCCAAAGGTTGATTAGCTCAAGCCTAATGAGGACCTCTGGTCTCAACTTTAATGGGGTTGCTTTGGTTTATTTCAAATCAACACTTTAGGTTAAAAAGATGAATTATATAGTCCATTTTAATGTGCTCTTATAACTATGGCATCCCTTTCTTTTTACTCCCTAACATGTGAAGGGTACATCCTGTTATATACTGCACATCATTTGGCTATTACTCTATAACAGTTAGTTCCAAAATTGAATTATTCTCATTGAATTCAGAAGCACTTCCACAATGCTTGAGATAATGTCAATGGTTTAATATAGAAGGTAAATCCTCTACTTTCACAATGCTCACAGGTTACAACACTAATACAGTATACTTCCACAATGTCTGCGGTGACATCACTAGACTACTACAGAAGGTGTGAGATGTACCGATTACATCACTGAGGTACCACTATGCTATTGTGACACTTTCCACGTGAATTATTATTGCAAATTACATTTAACACTGAAGAATAAAGAGTACCTTATGAAAGACAAGTTAGATTTTCAGGATAGCAATAGCCTAAATCTATTACCTCCACTTATCGTAAAGAACAATTATTATTAGTATTAAGCGAATGCCACTATCAGTGGTGTAAAATGCTGACATATTTCATCATGAAAAATGTAAATCATATAGAAATAAAATATTCTAAAAACACTCCTTTTAAATTGTAGCTGTAATCCAATTAATTTTTCAAAAATGTCAAAAATGCTGTAAGCCAGACCTCTTTTGTACAGCACAGTACTTCTGTTAAAGTGCTTAGGAAGATTAATTATGTCTTCTTGTCATATAGGCCTGCCTTTCAGAACATCAATCATTATATTACCAGCTTGCAAGGTAACATAACAAATTGAAATACAGTAAGCAGATACCACAGATGCAGTGCCAGCCAGGAATTCTTTCTTTCAATGAAGTCTCCAGACCTTTCTAGATGTAGAAAGATTGCAAACCACCAGAAAGCTAGACATTTTATTAAAGATGTGTCATAGACACTCATAGAACAATATTACATGTTGTAATTTCATTCTACTTTTAAAAGTTACTTGCTATAAAACAACATGTGACACTTGTCTTTGCTCGTGGTGAAAGCCAAGTCATCTTATCCATTTTAATACCTTAAACAGACCCGTATTATCCAGTGCTATTCTTTTAATTGGAATGTAACATTGAACAGAGCAGACAGAGAGTAACATGAAAATGTGATCAGCGCAGTAAATCTACAGCTCGCACCTTCCTAATTATAATGTAATATGTCACCTTTACATCCAGCTCTGTGGGTTCAAAATGAAATATGACTAAAGTTACATATGCAAATCTGGTCAGAGTGAATGTAGGACAAAATGTGATAGGTGTTAGAAAAAATAATCACTTGCAACGAGAAGTCAATGTTCTCGGTTATTTAGACTATGAACAAAAAAGTCTGATAAGAAAAAAAAATCAAGCAATAACATTAAACCTGCTGGGAAATTTGAAGTGATATTATAAAACATACACAAAGTTAGGCAAGGTCAGTAACAGAGAAGAAAAGAAAACATGGAAAGTAAAGTATGACAGCATAAAATATATACTGTATGTAGGTCAATTCAAGCAGGAAACTTAAAATGCTTCATGGATCACACATGACTGAGAGAAAAGCGGCCTTGGTGTGCCTAGCAACTAATCAAAGCCCATGTTGGATTTATACCAGTACAATTTAGGAAACAAAAGCTTGACACTGACTGGTTGTTTTGCACAATAAGGTCACCTTTTCTGTGAGACATTTTGAAACTTTAAAAAGCATCTGTCATTAGGACCAACCCTATTAAGCCATCTATGATACAATACTGTATTTATGTGTTTCAGTTGTGCCGTTCCCAAGATATATTAATTTTTATTTATAGGTACATTAGGTATTTGGCTCTGCCAGGGGCAGGCCCAAGCCACTTAGAGCACCAGGGCTCCTCCATCTTGTACCTCTTGCCACTCCACCATCCCCATAACTGACATGACCAGACATCTGGCCCACCCCTGTAATCCTGCTCCTGTGCCTCCACACTGTAGGTGCATGAATGGTGCATTTGACTTTGCTTCACCAGTAGTTCAAATGACTACTGTGCATCTGAAAGTGATGTCCTTCTCCTCCTGAACAAAGATGAGCATCTCCTCTTCTGGGTGGATGATGATGTAATCGGCACATGCACTGATGGTGTAGATGGCTGGTCCTCTCAATTATGGGGAATAGAAGAGTGGCAAGAGGTACAAGATGGAGAAAATCTGGTGCTCTGAGGGGCTCTGGCCCATGCATTAGGCACTTAAGAGCTCTTTTACATTTCAATAAAAAGTCATATATTTCAGGAACGGTGCAACAGAGACACCTTAATAAGATACTTTTCCTCATCAGGATCAACCCTAGTAGGCTTTATACCTGGGGTTCATACTGATGATAGATGCTCTATATGTTCAAAGTGTAAAATAAGAAGTTAGATCACGTGCATAAATAAGTCTTAAGGAATGTACGTCTAAAAATAACAACTGAGCCTTATTTTGGCAATCATTCTTGGACTGCAAATGTGTGGGCTGCCAGAGGAAAAGAAACTGAAAGCCCATCTTCCACCTATACATAACATGTACATGCATACTTTTAAAGGGGAAGTGTCAACAACGAATTTGTGCCTCAACTAGCAGGAGCAGGAGCTTCTCTCTTCTGCACTGTCTGCAGTAGGACATAAAGACAATTGAGCCCTGTCCCTAAGCTAAATCCCACTTTCATTCCACAACCAAAAATGCATGCTCTCATAGATTTCTAAGAAATGAGAACCAATACAAAGTATTGGTAAGATTATTTAATGTTTGCCTTTATCAATCATTTCTAGGTTTAGTGCTCCCTTAAGAAATAAGCCCTAGAGGCAAGTGATAACCTCCAAATGGGTTTGTTTTCTGTTGGACTTTCAGGGTCTATTATCACACAGTTTGACACCTGGTACTTTGGTAAGCCAATCACAAGTCAGACTTTTAAACTTTGGCCACTGTGGGGACAACACTGCATTTAAATAAATGTCCACCGTGTAATACATGGATGAGTCACGTCAAATCACGATTGCTGAGAGTTTTATTGGATGCTGAGGATGCACAGATCTGAGAGGTTTATTGCTCTGGCTTAGAAAGGGGGTTCCTGAGCTCCATATGCCCTTAGAGGCAGCAATAAACAAGGATTATTTCTTTTTACAACATTATTTAGCTCTTTACCATATTATTATTGTATTAATACTTACTAAAACAGAACAAGTGACATCAATCGTTCTTTCTGATGGTGCAGGCATACTGTTAATTTCCACAGAAAACCAAACTTTGTAAGGTGCTGATTCTCGACCTAACAAAAGAACATACAATAAATCAATAACAATCTAATAGAATATATATATATATATATATATATATATATATATATAGCAGAAGAAAGAGGGAGAGTCAGACAGATTGGTTCAGATAACTTTTTAGCAGTATTTACTAACGTTCCAAAATAAGAAATTGATCAATGTAACTCAAGGCAGTGCACTTTGAACAACATACACTGAATAAATATCATTAAGATTTGCTAAAGATAAGTAAAGGAAATGTATTGATTTTGTGACTTTGACAACTAAGGGCAAGAACACAAATTTCTTTATGAACAATACCTGTAAAAGCAAATAGATGCTACAGTAAGAGTGTCACTCTGTTTGGCCCAATTAAATAACATACAGTAAAAGTGTACAACTTTACAAATAAGTCCAATAGCTTTAAAATAGGCAAAAGAAACATGGCAGCATCTGCGCTGTGCTACATTATTCACCAATGGATAGAGAGTATTTCTAGAAGAGTTATCAAAACTATTTAGAATGTACTGGATGTTATTTTTTACTCATGGAACTCAATGAAGTTATGTTTTACATCTGTACTACGTCCATTTTAAAAATCAATACAGTAGTACACTGGGTTGTAATGGCTCCAGGTTACAATATTTTACACATACAGTAGGATTCTCTGGGTCATTGTAGTTGAATGCCACAATCAGCATACAATACCACAGTCACTACCAATATACAGCACATCCAAATGAAAGATGAAACCAGCATTGGAGTTTTAATTGTAAAATGCCTATGAATTAAAGCACCATATTGAGGGCAAATAAATCCACTCAGCAAAAACTGTTATACTGAAATGCTTGCACCCACTGGTTGTTTAGTGGCATCCCTGTGAGGTATAGCGCTTTATGTCCCGCATTATTATCTGTATAAAGTGCAAGTGCATGAACTGGTCATAAAGAATCTAATCCAACTGGTGGTCGTTTGGTGAGGTGGGATTTTATTACTAGTCAGTATGCTGCACCTTTTAAATTTATAACTTGGTGTTTTTTGTATTACTTTGGTATACTTATTTCTCTGCACTTGCTTTGATCTTCTACTTTTTTGAATATTTTACTAAGGTTATTAATTGTATCAGATATATATAGTCAGTATACGCATATCATATCATTAGATTCTTTCTGACCAGTTCATGCACTTGCACTTTATTGGACCCCCCCTACCATTGTACCACCACTCCTATGAGTTTTAAGTGTTTTTAATTTATTGTGTGGTGTCAATCATGTTAAAATATTGTATATCAATCCTGAATTGTGTTTGATCTTGTTAATTACTATATAGTAAATCCATATATTTCTGTTGCTTTTATGTGTCAGAACATGGTTCCATTTTACTTGTCTACTGTGTAATGTAAGACCCTGAACAAGATCTTCCCCTCAGCAGCTCTCTCATGCAGGTCTCTAAAAGTCACAAGGAGCAGAAATGATAAATATGCTACAATGTAATCACAGTATTATAATATTATTGATAATCATGGAAATAAATTAAAGATAACTATGTGATTCAGCTAACTTTCTTCCATCTGTATTACATGCAGTCAAATGGATATCACATCTGAAATGTAAGGTCCTTGCCAAACAGCTTCACAGATGACAGCATCCCAGATTGCTGTGAATACGGTTAGGGAGAGCTTTGAGGTTAGTGACAGCATTCCCTTAAAGTTCAAGTTAAGTCAAGTTAAGTGGATACAAACAGCAATAAAATTATTTTAGGTAACACCAAGAAAAATATATAAACAGGTTTCCAGAAACAGGTTCACTCTTGACAATGGACTGCGTCTGGTATTGCAGTTTGGCACCCATTCACTTGAGTTGCAATAGACAGACACCACCCATGGACAAGATAGTGGCTGATCCTAGGAAAAATAACCCCAGTAATGTATTTGATGTAAGCCCTGAGAACAAGTAAAACACCTAAACTTTGTCAATTATGGGTATTAGAAAAAAATTCTAGCAAATACGTCTTCTGAGAAAAATAAAGCAGAAAGCTAATTCTCTATGTGAGTAGCTTGCCAAAATTACTCTATTTATCCAAATAGCTGTACTCATGGTGCACAGCTGGTAACAACCACTTGCCAAAGTACTGCACCATCTAAGTTAAACAGTCTAGAAAGTAAAGGGCTAAAGGTCCACTCTTGATGCTGCTTATTTAATTTGGGACAAATACAGATTACAATCCTATGGTTTTCTGTAATACATAATAGATCTGTGTCACATACTTTTCACTATTCTTCACCTTTCTCTATGTACAGGAGATGTCTCAGTTTCTTCCCCTTTATAAACTGAGAATAAACTGTATAAAACTGACTTGATTACAGAGGTAATAAGTTTATGAGATCTGGATATTGTTAAGGCCATCACTGCTATCCAGCAGAAGTGGTCATGCTTGTGAACATTCATGCATAGAAGCCTTTGAGGCAACCTCTAATGCTGAAGCCAGAAGGTAGTGGCAGATCCTTTGCCAGGGCTTTTACAGTGCCTTGTATCAGAGGTATTCAAGCCAAGGGAGGTGCACAGCCTACAAATCACAAGGACCAAGAAGTGTATAGCCAGCAAAAGAAGACAATATAAGATGAGTGCCGGTAAGAAATTATATTTTAATCATGGGATGGAACCAGATAAAAAAAATTAGAAATAGGAATAAACTTTTAAGGAATTAATTATATTTTGTAGCCAATAGCTCAATGTGTTCCTGAAAGCCCACTGATATCAGTGGGAACTACAGTGCCTTGTGAAAGTATTCGGCCCCCTGGAACTTTTCAACCTTTTGCCACATTTCAGGCTTCAAACAAAAAGATATAACATTTTAAATTTTTGGTGAAGAATCAACAACAAGTGGGTCACAATTGTGAAGTGGAACGACATTTATTGGATCATTTAAACTTTTTTTGTAATAATAAAACTGAAAAGTGGGGCGTGCAAAATTATTCGGCCCCCTTGCATTAATACTTTGTTGCGTCACCTTTTGCTGCGATTACAGCTGCAAGTCGCTTGGGGTATGTCTCTATCAGTTTTGCACATCTAGAGACTGAAATTCTTGCCCATTCTTCCTTGCAAAACAGCTCGAGCTCTTTGAGGTTGGATGGAGAGCATTTGTGAACAGCAGTTTTCAGCTCTTTCCACATATTGTCAATTGGATTCACGTCTGGACTTTGACTTGGCCATTCTAAGACCTGGATACATTTATTTTTGAACCATTCCATTGTAGATTTTGCTTTATTTTTTGGATCATTGTCTTGTTGGAAGATAAATCTCCGTCCTAGTCTAAGGTCTTTTGCAGACTCCAACAGGTTTTCATCCAGAATGGTCCTGTATTTGGCTCCATCCATCTTTCCATCAATTTTAACCATCTTCCCTGTCCCTGCTGATGAAAAGCAGGCCCAAACCATGATGCTGCCACCACCATGTTTGACAGTGGGGATGGTGTGTTCAGGGTGATGAGCTGTGTTGCTTTGACGCCAAAGATATCGTTTTGCATTGTTTCCAAAAAGTTGGATTTTGGTTTCATCTGACCAGAGCACCTTCTTCCACATGTTTGGTGTGTCTCCCTGGTGGTTTGTGGCAAACTGTAAACAAGACTTTTTATGGATATCTTTGAGAAATGGCTTTCTTCTTGCCACTCTTCCATAAAGGCCAGATTTGTGAAGTGTTCGACTGATTGTTGTCCTATGGATAGACTCTCCCACCTCAGCTGTAGATCTCTGCAGTTCATTCAGAGTGATCATGGCCTTTTGGCTGCATCTCTGATCAGTCTTCTCCTTGTCTGAGATGCAAGTTTAGAGGGACGGCCGGGTCTTGGTAGATTTGCAGTGGTCTGATACTCCTTCCATTTCAATATGATCGCTTGCACAGTGCTCCTTGGGATGTTTAAAGCTTGGTAAATCTTTTGGTATCCAAATCCGGCTTTAAACTTCTCCACAACAGTATCACGGACCTGCCTGGTGTGTTCCTTGGTCTTCATGATGCTCTCTGTGCATTAAACAGAACCCTGAGACTATCACAGAGCAGTTGCATTTATACGGAGACTTGATTACACACAGGTGGATTCTATTTATCTTCATCAGTCATTTAGGACAACATGAATCATTCAGAGATCCTCAGTGAACTTCTGGAGTGAGTTTTCTGAACTGAAAGTAAACGGGCCGAATAATTTTGCACGCCCAACTTTTCAGTTTTATTATGACAAAAAAAGTTTAAATGATCCAATAAATTTTGTTCCACTTCACAATTGTGACCCACTTGTTGTTGATTTTTCACCAAAAATGTAAAATGTTATATCTTTTTGTTTGAAGCCTGAAATGTGGCAAAAGATTGAAAAGTTCCAGGGGGCCGAATACTTTCGCAAGGCACTGTATATAATGCTTTATTTCTGATGAAGTGGTGTCACGTTCTCCATGGACAACAGCTAATCTGGGGGTCCCTGCAATGGTGCATGGTGTGATCATTTTAGCAATGAGGGACTATCAAAAATGATTTTGACTCTGTTGGTCCAACAGAAAAAAAAACACAAATATATCACAAAAATCCTAGGAAATTTCAATACTCAATGTCAAATGGCTTTCTTCTCATGAACTCTTCCATTTACAGCTAAGGACTACAAAGCACTTAAATGACGCAGTATGAAGCAGTTGCTAGCAGTCTGAACTTTTGAACTTGATATCATGAAAATAAATGTACTAAGATAGCTATGAAGATCTAGATGTTTGAAATTAAAGAAGAAAGTAGTTTAATAATGCAGAAACCTTAAATACATTACAACCAACCGTAAGTAGCTCGTAATGAATATCTAAAGGCAGGGAGCATGTTAAGAAAATTGTTTTGAGAGTAACAGTTCTTTACGGAATTTGCGGTAATAAGAAAGGCTTGAATAAGCAATGTTACTTATTTACAGTCCCAGCAGCACATAAAGGGCAAAAGTAGCGGTAAATGTAGATGTGTAGAAAAAAATAATTGGAAGGACAATAATTTAATAAAGTTATATATTATATCTACTCTCAGAGACAGTTCCCGAGAAGAAAATTGCTGGGCTTAACTATTAAATCACATCACCGTGACATTGTTTATTGGCCAAGTTACATGATTAAACAGCTAATAACAGCCCTCCTGCACATCCGGCAATATATAAATGCAGAAACTGAAAAGTGCGCCTTGCAAAGAAGTGCAATTAAGCCAAAAGAGAGCTCCAATAAATGTCAAACAAATTATATCCATGTATTATAGCTATGCTTAATGGATGTATGATTGTATTCCGAACTTCCTGTGATATACTGACACCACAATCAAAGGTCAAACGTCTTCTTCCAGTTAGAAGAATAAATGCTGGTTAATATATGGACTCATCAGAAAATTGGTAATTATTTGTTCTAAGAAAAGGTGTAAAAATGCTAATTTTACCAATAAAACACTGCTGTTTCACAATGATCAAACACAGCATTATTGTCTATTTTCCATTAAAATAATGAAAATTCATGGCACTTGTAGATATTTGTGAACTACTTGTAACCCAAATAAGCATAAATTCTCTGAACTTTTTCACATTCTATTATCCAATTCCATACAGTAGAATGAACACAAGAGTTCACAAAATGCAAGCTTTCTGTATCATTTATAGGTGAGATGTACATTTTTATTATCATGTTGTCCTGTTGCTACTACTGTCACAGACTCCTCATGGGCTCCTCAAGATCAGAAGGTAAGTTTTCATTAGCACATTTACGATCATTTATCTGTTGAGTATTTTTAAGAGAAACAAATACTAGGAAGGCTTGAAAGGGGTTCTCCAGTCTGGGAATTCTGAGTTAACAGCTAGGATCCCACCATTCATGGACTTTTATCTATTAGCCAGAAAGTGAAAGTAGTTATATAGAGCATCTCTGGCATTGGCATGTTGGTGCATGATATGGACCATCTATGGGGAGATTTATAAAACTGGTGTAAAGTAGAACTGGCTTAGTTGCCCACAGCAACCAATCAGATTCCTCCTTCATTTTTCACAGCTCCTTGAAAATGAAAGGTGGAATCTGACTGGCTGCTGTGGGAAACTAAGCTGGTTCTACTTTACACCAGTTTGATAAATCTCCCTCTTAATGCTTAGAGGGAACCTACCACTATGAAAATGCAGTGTAATCTGCAGGCAGCGTGTTATAGAGCAGAAGGAGCTGAGCAGATAGATATCCAGTTTTGTGGGAAAAGATTCAATATAACTTCTATTTCATTCATTTAAAATCCAGCTCATCCTGTGCTTTGAAGTCCAGAAGGCGGTCCTATCAGTTCTGGGCTCTTAGACTTAGAAATCAAATTCATATCCGGTCAAATCAAGTGTGACAAAGCCATGACTTCTATTATTCTTATATCCCACCAGAGGAATAA
>ONZH01006443.1:0-13215 GCA_900303285.1 Rhinella marina | reverse complement strand
TATAGCCTTTTGTCTTTTAGCTGCTATAATTCTGCTAGATGAAGGCTGAGAGGAAAAACCTTCATTCAAGCCTACAGGACTCATAGTATTCAGCCTATAAATCCATCTTGCCTCACATTGAAGGAGGCGTTTGTCTAGGTCTCCCCCTCTTTGTCCCATCACCATCTTCTCAATGCCCCAAAATTCAGAATTCCCGAATTTCCATTATGATAGTACGTAACATGTCTAGTGAGTGCGGTGTCTTTATTTGTTTCTATGGCACTTAAGTGGCCAGATATCCTACGTCTAAATTCTTGGATCGTCTTGCCAATGTATATTTTTGGACACGAACAGCTAATAGCATAGATTATTCCCTGAGTTTTACATGTGATTCTTTCTCTGATCTTATATTCCTTTCCATCATCTGGATTCCTAAAAGATCTTATTCTAGGTAGGTATTTGCAGAAGGAACAATCCCCACAGGGTGCTGAACCACCCTGGCTTTCTTTTTTGGTTTTTACATGTTTTATTTTAGTTTTTTGATGGATGGCTATGCACCAGAAGATCTTTTAGATTTTGGCCTCTCCTATAAGTAATATTTGGAGTACTATGCCAACACTGTGCTAAGATCTCTATCAGTCAGAAGGATATGCCAGTGTCTCTGCAAAATTTTCTTAATTTCTGAGGCATAGCCATCATAAGTGCCAATACATCTAATTACCTTTTCTTCTTTTTCCTTTGCCCTTTCCTGTAGGAGCTCACTACGATTCATATTCTTGGCTCTTTGAAAAGCTCTTTTAAGTGGATTTGTAGGGTATCCCCTTTCTTTGAACCTCCTAAATAATTCTGTACTTTCTGTTGTAAAGGCTTCTTCTGTTCTACAATTCCTTTTTGCTCGAAGGTACTGACCTGTAGGTATCCCTCTTTTCAGAGGGAGTGGATGCCAACTATCCCAATGTAGGTAACCATTGGTTGCGGTAGGCTTTCTATAGATACTTGTACTTAAAGTGCCGTCTGACAAAAGGGATATCTTTAAATCTAAAAAGCATATCTCCTTCTCGTGAATTTCGTGTGTGTATTTCATACCAATATTATTATTGTTTAATACATTAACAAATTCTTGAAAATGTGTCTGTGTACTATCCCATATAATCAAAATGTCGTCAATATACCTGCCCCAAAATTGGATGTGACAGGTATATGACGACATTGTTTCTGAAAAAACTAACTGGTCCTCCCACCACCCAAGGAAAAGGTTTGCGTAAGTGGGGGCACACGCCGTCCCCATGGCGGTACCGGTTATCTGTTTAAAATAAGTGCCCAGAAAGACAAAATAATTGTGTTCTAAAATAAACTTTAACAAAACAATCACCAGACAGTTGTGCTCGTGAAAATTAGTGCTTTTCGTATTGAGATATGACTCGATTGCTTTTATTCCTAGTTCA
The DNA here is from genome assembly GCA_900303285.1 of Rhinella marina. Lineage (NCBI taxonomy): Eukaryota > Metazoa > Chordata > Amphibia > Anura > Bufonidae > Rhinella > Rhinella marina. The sequence goes on along the minus strand of ONZH01006443.1, from coordinate 11,791 downwards.
TGCTGAATATTACTGTAGAGAGACTCTACATCTAAACTTGCTAGCAAAACTCCACTCGGAAAGGACATATCCGAGTGGAGTTTTGCTAGCAAGTTTAGATGTAGAGTCTCTCTACAGTAATATTCAGCATGAACTAGGAATAAAAGCAATCGAGTCATATCTCAATACGAAAAGCACTAATTTTCACGAGCACAACTGTCTGGTGATTGTTTTGTTAAAGTTTATTTTAGAACACAATTATTTTGTCTTTCTGGGCACTTATTTTAAACAGATAACCGGTACCGCCATGGGGACGGCGTGTGCCCCCACTTACGCAAACCTTTTCCTTGGGTGGTGGGAGGACCAGTTAGTTTTTCAGAAACAATGTCGTCATATACCTGTCACATCCAATTTTGGGGCAGGTATATTGACGACATTTTGATTATATGGGATAGTACACAGACACATTTTCAAGAATTTGTTAATGTATTAAACAATAATAATATTGGTATGAAATACACACACGAAATTCACGAGAAGGAGATATGCTTTTTAGATTTAAAGATATCCCTTTTGTCAGACGGCACTTTAAGTACAAGTATCTATAGAAAGCCTACCGCAACCAATGGTTACCTACATTGGGATAGTTGGCATCCACTCCCTCTGAAAAGAGGGATACCTACAGGTCAGTACCTTCGAGCAAAAAGGAATTGTAGAACAGAAGAAGCCTTTACAACAGAAAGTACAGAATTATTTAGGAGGTTCAAAGAAAGGGGATACCCTACAAATCCACTTAAAAGAGCTTTTCAAAGAGCCAAGAATATGAATCGTAGTGAGCTCCTACAGGAAAGGGCAAAGGAAAAAGAAGAAAAGGTAATTAGATGTATTGGCACTTATGATGGCTATGCCTCAGAAATTAAGAAAATTTTGCAGAGACACTGGCATATCCTTCTGACTGATAGAGATCTTAGCACAGTGTTGCATAGTACTCCAAATATTACTTATAGGAGAGGCCAAAATCTAAAAGATCTTCTGGTGCATAGCCATCATCAAAAAACTAAAATAAAACATGTAAAAACCAAAAAAGAAAGCCAGGGTGGTTCAGCACCCTGTGGGGATTGTTCCTTCTGCAAATACCTACCTAGAATAAGATCTTTTAGGAATCCAGATGATGGAAAGGAATATAAGATCAGAGAAAGAATCACATGTAAAACTCAGGGAATAATCTATGCTATTAGCTGTTCGTGTCCAAAAATATACATTGGCAAGACGATCCAAGAATTTAGACGTAGGATATCTGGCCACTTAAGTGCCATAGAAACAAATAAAGACACCGCACTCACTAGACATGTTAAGTACTATCATAATGGAAATTCGGGAATTCTGAAATTTTGGGGCATTGAGAAGATGGTGATGGGACAAAGAGGGGGAGACCTAGACAAACGCCTCCTTCAATGTGAGGCAAGATGGATTTATAGGCTGAATACTATGAGTCCTGTAGGCTTGAATGAAGGTTTTTCCTTCTCAGCCTTCATCTAGCAGAATTATAGCAGCTAAAAGACAAAAGGCTATAGTCTGGAGATGAAAATTAAACTACATAATTATAAATAATATTAAAAATTTAACTAATTGACAGGCTGAATACTATGAGCCCTGTAGGCTTGAATGAAGGTTTTTCCTTCTCAGCCTTCATCTAGCAGAACTATAGCAGCTAAAAGACAAAAGGCTATATCTTTTGGAGATGAAAATTAAAATTACATGATTTTAAAGAATATTAAGATAACTAATTAATATAACAACTAATGAATAAGTATCTAATAGGGAGTAAAAGAAACATAATTACAGAAAATAAAAAATCGTTCTTAGATAAAATTAATGAGTATGGTAATTTCTAACTTCTGCATCTATCTGGATAGTGGTTCCTAAAACAAAAGAAATCAAAATTCTAGAAATAAAAATAATTTTAATTATAATCCTCAATATAACATTGGGGTTGATTGGGATACGTTAATCCCTGGTTATTATTAAATCACATTTGAAGAATAGGAAATATATGGTAGATATAAATGGCAGAATAAATTTTCTCTACCATTCAGATTCTCTTGCCTTGAACTTGGCAACAAGTCCATAGTCATGCGCAGAGATGGGGATCTTTTAGAGTATAGAAACTAAGTCTACCGACATGCGCAATGACAAACGATATCTTCACAGGAGACTAAGTGTTGGATCATGCGCATCAAGGATAAAATTCATCAAGAAGACTAAGTCCGGTGTCATGCGCAATGGTAAAGGGTATTCTCCGTTGGAGACTAAGTGTATGGACATGCGCATTAAGGATACGGACATCAAGGAGACTAAGTCCATTGTCATGCGCAATGGCAAGGGATTTCTCCGTTGAAGATAAAGTGTGCTGACATGCGCACCAGGGATAAGTTCCGATCGTAACTTGGGATTGGATACATCTAGGATACCCTGGATAGGATGCATCTGCCTATGGTGTTCTTTCGGGGACCAATGGGAGGAGAATATAGGTAGGTACTCAGATGAGATTGGTTTGTTTTCCACTATCCAGATGAAATCGAGCACATTTATAGGATATTAAGAAAAAGAGGAGTTCCTCTCTAGTGCTTAAATAGCGGCAGAAGTAAAACGCTCGGTTTGTTTGACTCCTTACCCCTGACGAAGCCACGTGAGTGGCGAAACATGTCGGGGGAGTCAATGTTTGTGTTATTTTAACTGCAGCAGAGCTAACCTAATTGACCGATGGGACGTTACAGGTGTTCTATACTGGTTAAGGCAGGATATTATAGCACTTAGAATATATACAGACTGGTGGAAGGCCTAGCCTGTCTGTTGACCTGTCTAGGTAGGAAGACGGTACTAAGTATCGGAGTTTATTAGTGTTTGGTTGATCTTACATGCCCAAGAAGATGAGAAGTATGAAATGAATACTTAGTAAAAGTATAACCTAATATCGCTTTCATAAACATATTTAGTAGCTGCTTACAGAGAAAAAGAATAATAAAGTGATTAAACAGTTACTCTTGGCAGCTAAAGTATAACTTAGTATCGCTTGCTTACACCTGTGTAGTAGCTGCTTACAAAAAGGGAAAAAAATAATAAAGCGACTAAATAGCTACTTTCGGCAGCGAATCTCAGAAAATCCGGCTTAGGTGGCTCTGCTAGTGTTTTTAACATAGGATTTAGAAGTTAAGTCAGTACTATTAATATAATAGATTAAAAGTTATATTTTAATATGAATTAATAAGCCACTAAAGGGACATTGTTCAGCATTTAGTGCTGATTTTGGGAATAGAGATTAAATAGTCCTGGGCAATAAGGCTCATTTGTGTCTAACACAGAAAAGTTCCACGCAGCTGTGTGAAATGGATTTGTATCACTGAGCTAAAATAACAAAAAAACTAATTTTTTTTATATATTTTGTTTTGGATTTTTTATTTTTTTTTTGGAACGTGACGTGCAGAAACTATCGTAGAGCTAACTGACACCCTACTGACGGTGGCTATTTAGACTGCGACCCAGACAAATGTCGCACTGAGATTTTTGGGATCAAGCTATACACGTGACAGGCAGCAAAAGACTTGTTTTAAGTGACGTACAGAAAGTGTCACCTGGACAGAAAATAGTGAGTGTACTGAACTGTGACACACAGAATGGTTCCACACTGCTGTGTGCAATGGATTTGTATCACTGAGATATAACACTAAAAAAAAAGGGGGTTATATATGGCGATAGCTGCACTAATAGTGCCAGCCAGCCAAGCCAGGAGACAAAAAAAAATGTCTTCTAGCCCTTAGAAGGGCTGTTGGGTTCTTTTTGGGTGATTCCTGCCTAACAGAGAACTAAATGCAGGCCCTAACACTATTCCAGAAACGCAGCAGCTCTATCCCTAACGACATCCAGACGGCATCTGAGCCGAGCACCGCGGCCAGTCACTAGTATATTCCAGGGTCACCTGATCAGGCCAGCCAACCCCTGCTATCGACATGTAAGGGCCCTACGTGATGCTGGGTGTACCGCAGAGTCTCCTGGCTTGTGATTGGCTGAGTTTATTGTCGCCAAAAAAGCATGATGCGGAAGTTGCCATTTCCTCGAGCATGGCGAGATACTCGTCCGAGCAGCGAGCACTAACGAGTACCCTAATACTCGAACGAGCACCAAGCTCGGACGAGTATGCTAGCTCATCTCTAGTCAACACGTTTTTTATGATTTATGTCCAGGGTTTTTTTTTGCCAGAAACTTGTGAAAGAGGTTGTGATTTAATTTAATAGTTCTGTTCTACATATATAGGTGTGTTATAGTGTTAAATATTTGTTTATTGCTTAACGTGGTTTTCTTTTATGCAATGATAATTGGTTTATTTGTATGTTATCAATATTAATTCCGCAAAATTGATTCTGTAAATAATATATTTTTCTCTTTTTTTACAATATACACTTTTGTTGGTGTGCTTTCTTTGCTGACTGTCCCCTAGAATTTACGTAGGAATATTTTTATTTTTCAATATTATTATCATCTTATTTAATATTATTGGATTACACCAGAAAAAAAACTGAGGAATGAAAACCAGGAGAAACAAGAGGTTTTCTGAGATGTTAATACTGATGACTTATCCTCAGTATAAGTTATCAGTATCTGATCAGTAGGGGTCCGACACCAGGGAACCCCACATATCAGTTATTTTGAGAAGGCAGTACCACTCACAGTATCACCGCGGCCTTCTTGATGCTTTTCCTAGGACAAGTTATGTGACGTTCATCTGTCACATGGCCTAGGTGCAGCTCATTGAAGTGAATGGGGCTGATAGCGACACCAAGCACAGCCACTGTACAATGTAGAGCACTGTGCTTGGTAAGCTCTGAGAAGGCTACAGTACTCACAGGAGCACCAGTGCTTTCTCAAACAGCTGATCAGCAGGGGTCGTGGTTGTTGGACCCCCACCGATCACATACTGATGACCTAAAAACTCTTTTAAAACCTAATCAGTATACAAAGGGTTAATCCAGAGTCCAGCCAATGTAAATAAACAGGAAGACCCAACAGAAATGTCCCACTGCTCTAAACAAACAGAAATAACAGGAGCCTGGACCGAAAATCAAAGGCAAAACAGCAGCATACTTAAATCCCCCACCAGCCTTTGGGATTAGGCACCCATTCAGGACCAAGATTGGCTCAGAGTCCAGACTCCAATTTACAGATCTAGCTGGCTGTAAATTAACTCCTGGTTCGTTAACAACAAGCTTATCACACAAACTTATTTGAACAATCTGCAAAGCTTCTAAAGTTGATATTGAGTTACACTGTTAGGATAGCGTGTTAATTCACTTTTGTTGATGTTTCTTGACCAACCAGGGCTTGCATAAGAACCCTTGTAGAATAGCTGTGGCTGCATAATTTCCTGACAAACATCCTTTAAAGCCCTCAGAGGCTATGGTCAACATTGAATGGAACATCTGAGTAGTTTTACTGAGGGAGAGTTCTTCCCCTTTTCCTCTGAATGGTCTTCCTAATAAGTAAATACAGCTGTTGCCATGGCAATTAGTGGTCTTGTGAATGTCCCTAGATCCTCCTTCTAGTAAAATCTTAATAAACTGAACTACCTACACATTTCAGAGCATTAGAAATCACAAGTTCTATTCCCCACATGGGTCTAAAAAATATTTTTTTCAAGAAAAAGTTAAATAAAACACACAAATATAAAAAATTCAACCTCCTCCCCATTTACCATATAATAAAAGAAACACAATTGGTATAACTGCATCCAAAAATGTTTGAAATAATAACATATAAGAGGTTATAATGAATTACAGCTGCTTTATGTGTCTGGATTGCAGATTGTATGCTGATTCTGTTTGTAATCTGGTGTTCAACAAAAATATAATAATAATAAAATTATATAATAAAATATAATAATAATAAAAACTCTTATCGCCCCTTGAGTTTTAGTGTCCCAAGCTTCCACCTGTCACTGTCAATCAGATTAATGACAAGCCGCAAAGTGAGATGCTGAGTTTAAGAATTGACTTTTATGAAACAGAGTAGCATGTTTTAAATTCTACTTTCAACATTTGCTTGTACATTTTTATTGCTGTCATTTCACACCTGTAATTACATGTTTATGAGTCATTGAACTGGAGACAAGTTCTAATTACCTGCAAATTACAGATTTTTAGCCTCGCCTTAAAAGTTCCTTCCAAACACGGTGATTATGATAAATGGTTGATAAATAAGGAGCTGATTGACTTTTCCTCTATAAAACTTTTGTTGCCGTTACCAAAGAATTATAAGATTTTATAGAATTTATAGCAATGGCACATCAGTGCATATCAGTGTACATGTTTAAGATGCATGCATTATTTTTTATAATTACAGCCATAATTCATTTTCAGAGTCTTAATAACCCGTTTTATATAGCTTGCCATAAATTTAAACATGATAGTATCTACAGTCTATTAGTCTAAAGGAAGACACATATTTTTGATTTAGGACATTAGTTTGAATGTTGTGTGGTTTCTTGGTATAGTATAGTGGGCTCAGCTCATCAATGGGCTGAACAACATTGTATCCCCTCTGGATGGAGGGAGCTGAGAAAGAGCAGAAGTATCAATTATTTTACTAAGGATGAGCATGGAAATAAAATTTCTTGCTGCGTTTTCCTCCAGAGACCATGGTAAGCAGGCATCTCACACAGTAAGATATATTACTAATCTTCCTGGATTATTACCAATGAAAAGAGAATCAGTTATTGGGGATTAGAGACTATAATCTGGCATTCAACAAGATGATTTAGGATTAACCACAGGTAATATAAGGGGTTTCTATAATAGAATCAATCTTTCATTATTCTATCTGAGAATACTGAAAGACATTGAGAATGCAATTACTTCACTAGTATTAATATTGCAATAAGTCCCCATGGCTGTTTAACACCCAACTAGGGATGAGCGAACTTTTGAAAAGTTCGGTTCGGCGAATTTTCTTGAAGTTCGGATTCGTACGAACCGAACCTAAAACGAACCTTGCTATAAAGGCTGAATAATTGCTGCAACAATAATGGGAGTCTGGTAGGGTATAGTTTCGTTTACTTGCAGTTGCTATTACAATGAATAAAGTAGAAAAAATCAAAGTGACTTCAACAACGGCGACGCAAAATATACGCATATTTGAGAATTTAAACTAATGCGTACGCTAATGCGAACATTCCTACTCAAGTAACGAACATACAGTGTAGCGTTGTCAAAGGTACGCTACTTAACTGAATATGTACGCATTAGCATACAAATACACTGCGTCTGCGAACATTCCTACTCAAGTAACGAACATACAGTGTAGCATTGTCAATAGTACGCTACTTAACTGAATATGTACGCATTGGCGTACGCATACACTGCGTCTGCGAACATTCCTACTCAAGTAACGAACATACAGTGTAGCGTTGTCAATTGTACGCTACTTAACTGAATATGTACGCATTAGCGTACGCATACACTGCGTCTGCGAACATTCCTACTCAAGTAACGAACATACAGTGTAGCGTTGTCAATTGTACGCTACTTAACTGAATTTGTACGCATTAGCGTACATTCTCAATAAATATGCGTATATTTTGCGTCGCCGTTATTTTAACCAGATTCGTTACGAACTTTCTCAAAATTCGGTTCGGTGACGAACCGAACTTTTGGGAAAGTTCGTAACGAATCTGGTTCGTTACGGTTCGGTTCGCTCATCCCTACACCCAACATATTAACCTCCAAACTAGAGATTTTTTGAAAAACTCGATTTAGACGCTACACCAAATTTCTCCAATAACTTTGCTTCTTTCTGAGTTAATTTGTCATGAAGCACATTAAATCAGCTATATTCTGACCTGCAGGGAGATTGTATCTCAGTTTACATGCATAGCTAGTCCTCTCTGGTAGTGAAACTATTACTGTGTATCAGTTTGACAGAGAGGTCTCATACAGTATATGGACGAGAGCATCGTCATGCAGGCCACTAAAGTCCTAGCTAATCCCTAGCTAAAAAAAAAAAAAAAGGAAATAGCGGCCTTTAGTACAGAAAAAAAAACCTGTGTGCCTGTAGGAATTGTGTCCCAATGAGTGAATCTATTCGTCGCTTTGTAGATTAGATATGAATCTTCGATTTTTTTCTACACCGAAGCAAATCCGAATCTTTCTTCTTAAATCTTTGTACGCTACGTATACATAATATAATTTGTACGCTTATGCTACGCATCTAATAATTTGTGCGCTAATGCGTAGGTATTCACTTAAGTAGAGTACTTTTACTATATGTTTGATATTTTTGTGGGCCTAGACAATAATAAACTAAAGCTTCGTACGTACTTTGTACACTCATGCGTACGTATTCGCGGAACACTATTTTTAACGCAACTTGAACCGAATCAAATCTTATTCGAGGCAAATCTTTTTAAAAAATTTGGCGAATATTCGCCGAAGCGAATCTTGGAAGATTCACTCATCTCTAGTCCCAATGACTCTTTAGTGGAACAAAATAATGATATGGAGGCAGCACCAATAAAGTAAACCTTAAAACGTTTTTTGTTTTTTTCTATCCATGTTGTGGCGGTGCAAATACATGCTTTTGAATCACTTCTGTTAGCTGTAGGATGACTGTGCGTCACTATTAGGCTCACACCCCTTATTTGGTCAGTTACGGGTCAAACTCAAAGAAAAGGTGCAGATCTTTTCATGATACCTTATATGAGAGTAGGATTAGCTCCTAATTTTGGCTTGCCATACAGTAACTGCTGTAATTAACTGACTAAATAACTGAAGTGTGAACCTGACCGGTCAATGTTAGCATCAGGTATAATTTACTTAACCATGCAGTGGCCCAATATTCTAATATAGTGGGAAAGAGCTTTCTCATTTCACTGTTTATGGGTTTTCCACATTGATTGATAAATAACCTGTTCTATTAACCACTGGTTCTACTATAACCAGAAAGAGGTATCTAATTTTACACCGTCTGCTGTTACCACATAAATTGATAGATAACCTGTTTTATTAGCCACTGATACAAGTAGTGGCCTTTTGATAGAGTGGGGAGGGTGTCAGCAGTAAGTTTGTGTTGACGTCACTGTTTATTTTTCGCTTCTTCTGATCCATCAGAAGAACAACCCAAAAAAAGTATCATGTCTTATGAGCATCAGACTTTACACAGTCAGTAGATGGTAAGTAATTGATCAGTATTTGTATGGCAAAAACAGGAGTGGGTCCTAAACAGAGAGGACATGTGATGAAAATATTTGCATGTCTTCTGAGTTTTGGATCAAGCCCTGCTTTTGGCTTCCAAATCATAATGAAATCCTGATGCAAAATACTGACCATGTAATTGACACCTTATAGATGCTCCAAAGACAGGATCCATAGTGTTTTCCATTTTTCATTTCTTCTGACAGATCAGAAGTAGGGTAAAATAAACATTAATGTCAACAAGGCCAAACAGAGACATTAGTGGACTCAGAGTGGTGAAAGTGGCAACAGGATGAGGAGTCACTGTAGTGGTCCAGTAGGGAGGAAAGGGCAATAGCAGTGGCGGTAACAGCACAAGTAAAATATGTCAGCAGAGGCAGCAGGGGTGTGGCATCAGACAGGGGACAGAATCTGAATAGTGTCTGAAGCACATGCCTAGAAGAAAAGGTTCTGCTGTGGCAGCAAACTGCAGTCAGAACATTACTGCCAGAATGATCTAATCTGATGCATCAGGCACCGGTGTGTGGAAATCCTGGCTGATCCATGCCTGATTCATCTTTAGAAACATTGCAAAGTAAATATATTTGTATTGGAGGCACTCAATAAGTGATATGGATAGTACCAAGAGGGTGCTCTTATCGTGGGTACCCAAAAAAACCCGTAATTAGGAATAAATAATGTATAAAAGTGATAGGCACTCACCCTTTATGGAAATGCATAGAAATTTGTTTACATATAAAAAACAATCAAAACAATAATAGTAAAATGAAAAAAATAAAAAATCTGTGTACACCATACAATATAAACATTTAAAAAGGCATTACTAGTATACTAATAAATATTGTTATTGGATTGCTATATTTTCCTTATCTTAATGGTATGGATTACAGTCTCTGCATATCATATGTGTATTCCTCCTTATTTGTTTATGTAGAGACAAAATCTGTGATCCATTAATTGGTATACCAAATACTTAGCGAATTCACTTCTCTATTTCACAGGATTGCCGTATAAGTGTGCCGCTTTAGGTTAGTAAAGGTGAGTATCCTTGACCACAAACATAAAATTGCTTTAGTCGTTTGGCGTATCCAGGTAGTGCACTTACCCCACCTGTTTGTACTGGTCAGTCTTTTCGTTAATTTGCACGCAGTCACAGCATACATGCAACATGCGGTATCCCTTCAATGGCAGCGTGTACTTGGTAACTCGTACCTCTCCAACAGCGGTATGCAACGGGTGTTCCGTCTCTCACCTTCCCCTACAATCCTTAGGAGTTAGGTTCCAGGTGCTGAACATTCCTCTTTTCCTTTGATTAAAAAAGTGCAGATCCAGTGTTACCGCATATACTTTCTCCTGTAAAGGGGGGTGATTTTCTTCATAACCGAGTGGAGTCAAAAAATCTTATTTGGTATACCAGTATTTGGTATACCAATTAATGGATCACAGACTTTGTCTCTACATAAACAAAGAAGGAGGAATACACATATGATATGCAGAGACTGTAATCCATACAATTAAGATAAGGAAAATATAGCAATCCACTAACAATATTAATTAGTATACTAGTAATGCCTTTTTAAATGTTTATATTGTATGGTGTACACGGATTTTTTATTTTTTCATTTTACTATTATTGTTTTGATAGTTTTTTATATGTAAATAAATTTCTATGCATTTCCATAAAGGGTGAGTGCCTATCACTTTTTATACATTATTTATAGAGATGAGCGAGTAGTGTTCGATCGAGCTGGTATTCGATCGAATACTACGATATTCGGCGTGCTCGATTTCTTTCGAGTATAACGGCGATGGCGCACTTAGAATTCGTTTCCCCTCCCACCTTCCCTGGCGCTCTTTTTCCACCAATCACCATGCAGGGGGGGTATGACAGGCACGCTGAGCACGCTGGCAGCGCGAAAACGGCGTCTACATGCATTGGCTGGAAAAACCATGTGACCTCGAATATTAAAAACTCAGCTCTTCCTGCTCGTACGCATATGCTGCGTGAACTTAGTCAGGGACAGAGGCTGGAGAAGGGAGAGATAGGTTTTAGCTGTTGGACAGGCAGGAGCGTGATTAAAAGCCCTTATCAGGGCTACTATAGTGTACAGTGATAGCTTTACTACAATATACACTTTACAGAGAACGGCTGCTGTATTCAGGGATAGCTGCTGGAGTAGGGACAGAGAGAGGCATTAGTGGTGTATTAGGTGCTCTGCTACATACCAAACTATATTTGGCACTACTGCTGTGTACCTTGAAACTATACAATATATAGGCCTTATAATTGGCAACTGTACTGTGCGTTCTCTTGCAAAGTAATTTCTCATACCTGGTGTTCATACACACCGTCTGATCACTTAGTACACGGCTGTGTACCTTGAAAAATACAATATATAGGCCTTTAATTGGCAACTGTACTGTGCGTTCTCTTGCAAAGTAATTTCTCATACCTGGTGTTCATACACACCGTCTGATCACTTAGTACACGGCTGTGTACCTTGAAAAATACAATATATAGGCCTTATAATTGGCAACTGTACTGTGCGTTCTCTTTGCAAAGTAATTTCTCA
>ONZH01006442.1:0-15085 GCA_900303285.1 Rhinella marina | reverse complement strand
ATATATTTACTTTCCCTGGTGTTCCAAAAAAAACTAAAAAACTAGACAAAACTAAAACACCCATACAGTACTCAGCCTCATGATTCCCGGCACGGCAGTGCCATTCTGATGCTGGTCTGGTCCCCATTGCTCTTCATTTCCTGGTCCAGGCTTGACACACTGAAAATTCAAGGGTTGACCTGCTCAGCCAGTCACTGGTTGTAATGGTGATCAGTTTTAGACTGGGGTGCATGGGGCCACCAGTAGAAGTGTCTCTAGGGGCCCACCCTATAGTTTCATGCAAATATTGACATTTGAAGGGGTTTTCCAGTTTGCATCAACATCCTTTAAAAAATCCTTCATATAGGCTGCTGTAGTATAATAGTGCACTTGACTGCTGAATCTAGTTACTGGCCTTGGTGTCATACACCACTGAGGCCAGTGACTGGTTACAGCAGTCATGTACTGTATATAGAAACAAAATGTAAAAATGAAAAAAAGAAAAAAAAAAACAAAGACACACTTAAACTCACTTTCCTGATCACTGTTTGATCCAGAACCACTCTTCTGTCCCCTCCGTCAGGCCGCAGCTAAAGCAACCAATCATATTCCTCCTTTCATTTTGAAAATGAGCTCTGAAACTTTAAAGGTGGAATCTAATTGGTTGCTAGAGACAACTAAGCCAGTTTTCCTTTACATCAGTTTTGATAAATCTCCCCCATTATATCAAAGCTGCAGCCTGACGGAGGGGACAAAACAGTAGTGCTGGATCAAACAGTTATCAGGAAAGTTAGGTTATTAGTGTTTTTTTTTGTTTGTTTGTTTGCTTTTGTTTTTTTTTAACAGCCTCCCTGTAATTTGCCCTAAAAATCTCAACTTGGGCACCCCCTTCAAGCTCAATACTTAGATACCATAACAGAACCAAGCTCACTATTAGCATGGAAAACTAATGCTAACAGATGGCAAAATAACTAGGCTCTGTACTTAGATAAGAAAATAGAAAAAAGATGTGTGTATAGATACAGTAACAGAACCAAGATGTGTGTATACATACAGTAACAGAACCAAGATATGTGAATAGATACAGTAACATAACCAAGCTGTGTGTATAGATACAGTAACAGAACCAAGCTGTGTGCATACATACAGTAACAGAACCAAGATGTGTGTATAGATACAGTAACAGAACCAAGCTGTGTGCATACATACAGTAACAGAACCAAGCTGTGTGTATAGATACAGTAACAGAACCAAGCTGTGTGTATAGATACAGTACCAGAACCAAGCTGTATCCATAAATACAGTAACAGAACCATGCTGTATATATATATATATATATATATATATATATATATATATATATATATATAGATAGGTGTGCCCTGTCAGGTTTAATATCACATGTGTGCCCTGTCAGGTTTAATAAGTGGATTTTCTTGCCTTATAAATGGGGTTGGGACCATGAGTTGTGTTGGGCAGAAGTCAGGTGGATGCACAGTTGATAGTCCTACTGAATAGACTGTTAGAATTTGTATTATGGCAAGAAAAAAGCAGCTAAGTAAAGGAAAATGAGTGGCCATCATTACTTTAAGAAATGAAGGTCAGTCAGTCCGAAAAATTGGGAAAACTTTGAAAGTCCCCAAGTGCCCATCGCAAAAAACATCAAGCGCTACAAAGAAACTGGCTCACATGAGGACCGCCCCAGGAAAGGAAGACCAAGAGTCACCTCTGCTGCGGAGGATAAGTTCATCCGAGTCACCAGCCTCACAAATCGCAGGTTAACAGCAGCTCAGATTAGAGACCAGGTCAATGCCACACAGAGTTCCTAGCAGCAGACACAACTTTACAACAACTGTTAAGAGGAGACTGTGTGCAGCAGGCCTTCATAGTAAAATAGGTGCTAGGAAACCACTGCTAAGAACAGGCAACAAGCAGAAGAGACTTGTTTGGAATAAAAAACACAAGAAATGGACATTAGACCAGTGGAAATCTGTGCTTTGGTCTGATAAGTCCAAATCTGAGATCTTTGGTTCCAACCACCGTGTCTTTGTGCAACGCAGTAAAGGTGAACGGATGGACTCTACATGCCTGGTTCCCACCGTGAAGCATGGAGGAGGAGGTATGATGGGTGGGGGTGCTTTGCTGGTGACACTGTTGGGGATTTATTCAAAATTGAAGTCATACTGAACCAGCATGGCTACCACAGCATCTTGCAGCGGAATGCTATTCCATCAGGTTTTAGTTGGACCATCATTTATTTAACAACAGGACAATGACCCCAAATACACCTCCAGGCTGTGTAAGGGCTATTTGACCAAGAAGGAGTGTGATGGGGTGCTACGCCAGATGACCTGGCCTCCACAGTCACCAGACCTGAACCCAATCGAGATGGTTTGGGGTGAGTTGGACCGCAGAGTGAAGGCAAAAGGGCCAACAAGTGCTAAGCATCTCTAGGAACTCCTTCAAGACTGTTGGAATACCATTTCAGGTGACTACCTCTTGAAGCTCATCAAGAAAATGCCAAGAGTGTGCAAAGCAGTAATCAAAGCAAAAGGTGGCTACTTTGAAGAACCTAGAATATAAGACATATTTTCAGTTGTTTCACACTTTTTTGTTAAGTATATAATTCCACATGTGTTAATTCATAGTTTTGATGCCTTCAGTGTGAATCTACAATTTTCATAGTCATGAAAATACAGAAAACTCTTTGAATGAGAAGGTGTGTCCAAACTTTTAGTCTGTACTGTATATATATATATATATATATATATATATATATATATATATATATACAGTACCAGAACCAAGCTGTGTGTATAGATACAGTACCAGAACCAAGTTGTGTGCATAGATACAGTAACGGAACCAAGCTTCATGCATAGATAGAGGAATGGAACCAAGCTATGTGTTTGTATACAGGAACAGAACCAAGCTGTGTGTATAGATATAGTACCAGAACCAAGCTGTGTGTATAGATGCAGTAACAGAACCAACTGCGATTTTGCCACAGATCTCACCCTTCTTTTAAAATAGGTGAAATCTGCAGTAAAAACCAGAAACATAATTGACATGCTGCAGATTTGGAAATCTACATGACAGGTCAGTTTCTATGCAGAAAAAAACATCTGCCAAGTGTACATGAGTTTTGTCTATTCTCATACACTTTGCTGGTACTGAACTACTCTGCAGGACCCCTTGTAAAATTGCCTATTCTTCTCCACAAAAATCATGTTCTGTAATTTGTAGCATGGCCACACAGATGCGGACAGCCCACAGATAAGATCTGTGTCATCTGAAGAAATGTGGATCAGACACAGACTGAATAGGTGGCCTTTTTATGAGGCTTTACATGAATCTTTCTACACATGATCAGAGTCATTTACACGCACAGGTAAGCATTAAAGGGGTTATCAGATTTTTTTTCAGGCTCCCACCATAACTAGAATAACAACTTTTTCATTGATTAAATGTTGCTTACTGGGTCATCG
Organism: Rhinella marina; assembly: GCA_900303285.1. NCBI lineage: Eukaryota > Metazoa > Chordata > Amphibia > Anura > Bufonidae > Rhinella > Rhinella marina. Next base: position 11,618 of record ONZH01006442.1, on the reverse strand, counting down.
CACCTTGTCTTCCAGGATCATGTGACCTAAATTGTACCTGTGATCCTAGCCTGGTTATAACTAACAGCGCCTATGAGATATTCAGTCTTGTGCATGCCCTAGTATTACATGTACAATGTATGGCATATGATCTTGGAAGACCAAGGAGCACTGGCCCAGTAAGCTACATTTAATAAATGCATGCAGGCACTCTTACATTCACACACTTGTATATGTGTAGGCACCCTTACATACACACACTTGTATACATGCAGGCACACTTACATTCACACACTTATACACATGTAGACACTGTTACATACACCCACTAGTACAGGCACTGTATGCACTCCTACATACATACACTAGTACACATGCAGGTACTCTTACATACTCACACTTGTACACCTGCTGGCACTCTTACATTCACACACTTGTACACCAGCAGGTACTCTTACATACACACACTTGTATACATGCAGGCAGTCTTACATGCACACACTTATGCACATGTAGACACTGTTACATACAAACACTTGTATACTTGCACATACTCTTACATAAGGACACTAGTACACATGCAGGCACTTGTATATACACACTGCTCCCCGGTGGGCCAGTACAAGCCTGATGGTGACCCACCTCAGTGCCTTCCAGAGCCGGCTTTTTTGGCAAGCCAGGACCAGGAAGTCAAGAGCGATGAGGACCGGCATTGAAACCGCAAAGGTGGGAAACGTGACTGTGACTATGGCTTTTTTCACCCTTTTTGACCTTTTTTTTTTAAAACAAAAAACTTTACCCAGAAATCCCCTATAAATTAAGGCCTATCATTAGGCCATGATTCCTTCACTGCAGTACATTACACAACAAGGTCCATATGATATGGGGTGGCTGAACTGCAATAGCATAAACATCCACATTTTTAAGAAAATTACTGTTCTGGAGACAACAGTAAAGAGACCTCAAAATTTTGCAAAGTAGAGCTTCATGACTTTTTTAGGATTATTTGCATAAAATGTTGCAGCATATTGCATTTTTCACCATTCTCTCCAGTTTTGAAAAGTGGGTGGGAAAGTCGGTGTGATTAGCTATGTCAATTAGTTTCACACCAGATTTATCAGGTTAAACTTTGTCAAAAGTCACAAAAAACTGTCACAATCTTACTCCAGTGAAGGGGTGGTATAGAAAGTGGGGTAACATCTCAAGAAGTATTATTAGGATGCACCAAGTTTATCAAACGTCAAGCAACATTTGATTTGATGTGGCGCAAATTCTGGCAGACTCCTGCAAAACTGAGCATTACTTTCATGATTAATCTCCCTCATTGTGTGTAAAAAAATAAATTATAAATGTGAGGATTTCAATAAATTTACAGTATATCTAGTGTGATCTGTGTTCCTTTACTAAGGTTTTGCATTGTGTGTTTTGGACCTAAATGCCCAGAGCTATGGAAAATTTCACCACTAAGGTCTCGTTCACATTTCCATGTCAGGGACACATCTGCGAAAAAAACCTTACGTGTTTCATTCGTGAGGATGTCTGTGAAGCATCCATGGTTGGTCCGTGTGTCTGTTTTTACCATCCGTGTAATTTTTAATTCACTGACTTTCACACAAGGTTAATTTACCATAGAAGTCACTACATATTATGAAATATAATGCAGTTACCTGTGAAGTCTGAAAAAACTCTCACTTAAACTGTCATGCCATAAATTACACGGACAAAACATACTTGATTGCATTTTCTTGGACTATTGAGACGTCATTAAATCTCTGCTGTATAGTTTAAAGTCTCATCTAAATCAATGGCACATTGAATAAGATTCATTTAATGGTTTACCTCCCCCAAGGTTTTGAAATAGCCTGTAGTCTTCTCAGATGGGTTTCACAATCACTATAATCAGTATATGAAGTTTGCAGCACGTGTCCACTGGTTTCAGATGTGGTTCATTTATCTCCAAATTGGTAGAGAAGCAAATAACCACAATGGTTAGACTAACTGAAATAATTTTCTGCCAATAACATGTGTTGTTTATTGTCTAAAATACACAGCCCTATATGGTTGGTTCTTATCCTATAAAACATATTTGAATTTGGACATTATTTTGACTATACAAGGGATTAAAGTGTTTATACACTTTCTAAGAAAATAAAAAGAGCAGCACATGCTTTAAAAAAACAAACAAAAAGACACCACTTACCACTCAGCTCTAGTGGTCCCTAGGACTTTGTTTATAACTAATTGGCAAATGACTACTGCAACCAATCAGTGGCCTCAGCAGTCACATGCCATAGTAGTGCCATCATAGCTCACATCACTGAATGATGATGCCAGTAGTTCAGCATGTAACCACTGAGACCAATAATTGGTTGCAGCAGCGACATGCTGGCTGCTTTTAAACAAAGAAAGGAGGGACCACCAGAGCCTGTGCTCTGGATTGATAGGGATTAACAAGGTGAGTATTGTTTTGTATGTAATAGAATTTTAGTCTGTTAAGAATCTACTTATCACCCCCTAGTTAATTGGGCCTTTCAGCTTTGTGTCTATCTCACACAAAGGCATGTCTAAGATATGTTAGAATCAAAGTTAGCTTAGTTCATTCATATTCAATTAAATAATGCCTATGACTACTGTTGAGTGATTCAAAGTCAAACTAATTGACTTCAATTTGAATTTCAGGAAAAATGTTATTAGCTACAAAGCCAAATTTCCCTGCTGTTCATGGTAATGAATCTATTTTTCTTGAAATGGCTGTAAAAAAACATACCTCCATTTGCTCATGGAGAGGCCATAGCAGCCATCTTAATTGAAGAAACCACTCAAAATCTTGCATGCATGCATATTTTGCGCGGATTCTTTGATCAAGATGTCTGTGACAGCCTCTCCAATAGCAAATGGATAAGGTGAGTATGTCTTTTTTTAACCCTGATTAATCCCTGAAAGACCTCAATTTTAATGTAAGAGGCTGCGATCAGCAATAAAAATGGCAGTTGAGGGATTCAATTAAGGGGTACGTTTCCCGTTATTGCCCCCACTACATACAATGGAATGTGATTCATGACAAACTAGTTCGTAGCAAATAGAATTTGTTTGTGAAATTCATCAAAGCAGCGAATAGAATTTTTGATAACTTTTTTCATCTGTCTATGACATTTTATATCTTCTGTTTTACCATTTTAGGAAATGCTGCCAAGATGCAGACTTAAAAGCCCCCAAAAAAAACCATGGTTGTCAAGTGTTAAAACTTGGGTTCAATGAATTACCACCATTTTAACACTAGTTATTACTCAGTTCATGTTTGATATTACTACTGACGTGGGCAGACTTTTCATTAAATGGTGAAATTTTGTGGCATGATACATTCATTAGATCAATCCAATATTTATTATTTATTCTGGAATTTTCCCACTATGGCCAGGGAAAATGATAGAAGAAAATTGCTCTTATCTCCTTTCAATATGTGGCTTGCACTTTTATCAATCCATTGTAATGATTAGATAGAAAATAGACAGGCACACAGACAGAGAATTGTCTTGTTTCTCTACAGGACTCAACATCCCTGTATGTAGTATGCATTTCCTTATGATACATAAATTAGGAACGAGAAGAGGAATGAGTTGTTTTTTTTTGTTATAATAGCTGTGTTGTATGCTTCCATGGCTTTTGGACATGATGAGTGTCTGTTGCTTCATTCATTGGTGTGGGAGGTGGTTTATGTAGGATGTTTGTTGTATGATATTTTTTATGCTATAGAGAACATGCACTATTATAATTAAAGGGGTTGTCCCTTCTCCTCACATTTTGTAGAATCAGTGGCGTGCCAAAGGAGGTTGGTGGGGGTCTCGGTTTGCCCCAGGTGCCTGCTGTCAGAGGGTTCCCAGATGCAATGAGCCCTTCCATGAATACACATAGAAGTTCTCATTGCTAGAGCACCAGGGAACTGGCATTCCTTTCACCTACTGACTGCTCAGCTCCCCATGCTCCTTCTCTCCTCCAGGCTGGCACACAGAATGATGAAGCAGGGAGCTGTCTGCCTTTACCATTCAGCCGTGCAGCAACAGATTGCGCTGCCGGACTGTGTAGGAGTACTGTGCAGGCCCAGGAATCTGCCTGTGCACTTCCACACAATACTTCAGTGTAATCTGTGCCTGCAGGGGAGTGCTGCAGGTTATCTGATCTAATATTTTATTAACACTAATGGGGCACAATGTGAGCATTACTACTATGAAGAGGGCACAGAGAGGGCATTACTACTGTGAAGGGGGCAAAGAGAGGGCATTACAACTGTGAAGGGAGCACAGAGAGGGCATTACTACTGTGAAGGGGCAAAACAACTGTTATGGGGCACACAGAGCCCATATCTACTGTGAGGGTGCAAAATAATCGCATAAATATTCTTAATGGGGCACAGAGAGGGCATAGGTAAATTGATGTCTATTGGTTTAGAAAATAAAATTTGCAATTGGATTGAAAATTGGCTTCATGAGTATCCAAAGAGTTTTGGTCAATGATTCCCACTCTGAATGGTCTCTGGTTAGTAGTGTACCCCAAGAATCTGTGCTGGGTCCTCTATTATTTAACTTATTCATTAATAACATAGAGGATGGGATTGATAGTGCTATTTCTATTTTTCCAGGTGACACCAAACTTTGTAATATGGTACAATCTATGGAATATGTTTATAAGTTACAAGCTGACTTGGACAAACTTACTGTTTGGGCCTCCACTTGGCAAATGAGGTTCAATATAGATAAATGTTAAGTTATGCACTTGGGGGCTAATAAATCTGCATGCTTCATATGTCCTAGGGGAGTAAAACTGGGAGAGTAACTTGTTGAGAAGGATCTGGATGTATTAGTAGATCATAGACTAAATAACAGCATGCAATGCCAGACAGCTGCCTCTAAAGCCAACAGTATTTTGTCTTGCATTAAAAGAGGCATGGACTCGCGGGACAGGGATGAGAGAAATTTACAAAACAACATACAACGTTTAAGAAATGTAACATAAAGTACGCCAACATAGAGGCAATACAGACTTGAGATACTGTATTCCCCTACTATATTTTTTTGTGTGGGATTGCACTATAGTTGAGATGCACAAATTCTTTAACCATCTTAACTGTAATGACTGGGACTTCACTTTCACTGGAAGCCACAACCAAACAAGGATTGAATTTCTTGTTTAGTGTTGAGCAAATCAAACTTCACAAATGGACTTCAATCCGAATTTCAGGGTGTCTCGTGGTAGTGAATCAATTTTCCCTGAATAGAAGTAAAAGATTAAGCTGGCCGCTGCCATCTTGATTGAAGATCCCACGCAAAATCACCATGCTGGCCCACGTGATGTGATTCCGCACGAGATTTAGCATATTGGATCTTCTGTGGCTGAATGAACATGGCAGCTAGTAACACAAGACTATGGGAGGCTCCAAAATATGCAGTTACTGTAAGTAGCAGAGCATGCCAAACTGTATTACAGAACAAATCCTAACCCAGATTTGTTATGGATTGCTGCACAATCAACTAATCCAGGTTTAGATTTGTTCTGTAATTCTGTTCTGTATGTGCTGTTACTTCAGTAACTGTGTATGCGCGAGAATCCCATAGTCATTATTAGCTGCCATGTTCATTCAGCCGCAATGGTGCCAATACAATTTACATATGGAAATCAGGAACTTACTATAAACTGAAAAAAGATTCAGATTCTACTTTGGATGACCTACCATCACTGACTGCCATATTTTAAAGCGAGATACAATACTACAGAGAGTTATTATATCTAGACGTAGACTCACTTTCAGACAAGCTAGAACTCAAAAAATCTCTTGGCACCAAGCAAATTAAGACCTCTAGAGCCATCTCTTCATAACTCAGTTATATTATCTAAGGTTACCAGGTGGGCTTGTAAGTGCAGACAACCTTGGTGCAAACGCCGTAGGACTTTTTTTATAGCAGCCAGATAGGAATCTTTTGAAATCAAGAATTCTTTACAGGGAACCTGTCACCTCAAAAACACAAAAAAACTGCCAGCAGCCTCCTTGCTTCAAGTCAAGTAAAGCACCGCCCCTCTTCTTCTTGATTGACATCCTTCCTTTGGGCCGGGATCGCGTGCGCGGTGCGCTCCTTGTTCCGGCGCGATCCCGGGTCCGGCTCTCCAGCTTGCAGGCTTTCTTATGCGCACTGCGCATGCCCCTGCTATTCAAACGAGCGCGCGTACAAGCTCCCACCGTCCCCGCACGGACGGACGGACGCACGCCTGCCTGACCACTCCTACGCTTGCTCGTCTGAATTGCTGGGGCATGCGCAGTGCGCATAAGAAAGCCTGCAAAAATGTGGATCCGAAATACCACGGATGCCGACCGGCATGTGTTCCGCAATTTGTCCTCAGACTCCTCAATGAGGCCTTGGAGACACTCTTTAGGTCATCTCTAGATATAGTTCATATAAATATTTTGAAATAATGGATGTTTGTTCGGGCAATAACAAGTCCTGTGCCCTTGGTGGGCTTTTTAACCCCTTAATGATCGAGCCATTTTGCACCTTCGTGACCAGGCTTATTTTTGAAAATCTGACATGTGTCACTCTATGTGGTAATAACTTTGGAACACTTTTACTTATCCAAGCCATTCTGAGATTGTTTTCTCGTGACACATTGTACTTCACGACAGTCATAAATTGGAGTCAATATATGTCACCTTTATTTATGAATAAATCCCAACTTTACCAAAAATTTTGAAAAATTCACAATTTTCAAAATTTTAATTTCTCTGCTTTTAAAATTGAAAGTGATACCTCATAAAATATTTGTTATTTAACATTCCCCATATGTCTACTTTATGTTTGCATCATTTTGTAAATGTCATTTTATTTTTTTTGGGACATTAGAAGGCTTAGAATTTTAGAGGCAATTCTTAAAATTTTTAAGAAAATTTCCAAAACCCACTTTTTAAGGACCAGTTCAGGTCTGAAGTCCCTATGGACCACAGCATGGAAGGGGGTTAAACGGCCGACATCGCTGCCTGCGTTTTCAGACATGGTGATTCCCATGATGTTTAAATTTTTTGCTATTTATGTTATGTTTTTGTTGTGATCACACTTGATCACGGCATCTAAAGGCGTTAATGACAGCGATCTGCATTATTGATGGTCGCGGTCATTAGTCATGGGTCTCTGCTGTTTGCAACATCGGAGACTAGAGATGAGAGAATCAAAGCTGACGAAGTGGAATTTGTTACGAATTTCATGGAAAATTCGATTCGCAACGAATGTGAATTTCCTGGCGATTCGTAGTAACAAATCTTTTTTTTTTTTTTTTCCTAAAATGGCCACAAGCACATGGCATGACATGGGGGAAGGATCTCTGGGACAAAGAAGTAAACACCCACAATGCGATCACATGCAGACATGTAGCCAATCAGCAGCCAGTCAGGTCCTGTGATGTCACAGCCCCTATAAATAGCTCTGCAGCACTGGAAAGCGCCATTTGCTATTCATGTTAGACCAGAGGAGAGATAGGGCAAGCGATAGGAAAACGTTTCAAAATACAAGAAAATAGATCAGGGATAGATAACCTGAATTGCAGGGATAGGAGAGGGACGATTTGTGGACAGAAAATCAGGCAGTGAATCGCTATCCATATACACTGCAGCAGCAGTGCCTCTTATACAGCACTGCACTGTCTTCTGAAGGCTGTTTTGGGGTGCCACTAGTGTAACTTTTTTTGCAGTGCAGTGCAGTGAAAGAGGGTCAGAGCCTTGTTTAGGGGTACATTAAAAAAAAATAAAATAAAATAAAAAAAAATAGTGAATCTCAGTTTGTGGGGTTATTAGTTTTAGTTTTAAATAAGTATTTGTGGCCTCATTCGATCCCCTGCATGTAGATTGTGGCGTACAGGCGGAAGATACAGCCGCTTAACCGAACGGCGGTTAACATACAATTCCTCCGCCGTCTCCTCATCGCCGATGAAACCGACTCCCCGCTCCACGTTGAACCAAATAACGGTTCCCCTTCGGCGCTCCAACTTAGGGTCACCGGACCGTGGGTGCTCCAAAACTTGCACCACCCACTCCTCCACCAGCTTTTTATATTCCCAGAGGGTCTGGGCATTCCGGGTGACAGCCTCAGGGACCATCAAATTCTGGCGTAAGGAGTAGTCCTTGCGCGGCGGAGCGGGAACTCCTGCCGCCTCCGCTGTGTCAGCCAGTGGAGTCACCACCTCAGCAGGCACCTCATCCGACTTCCTGTTGAGCTGTGAGAGATAGATCTCCTCCGGTTTCTTCTCCTCATAGGGGTCGTCTGCCCACAACATGCTTCCCCAGTCAGGACCTCGCTGTCTTGCCGCCATCTTACTCTGCTGACTTGCCACATCTTCCTCGCGTGCAGGAGAAGGGGGCGGAAGGGAGGAGGGAGGAGTCTGCATCGCTGAATAGAATTTGTACGCAACAGAGTGTAGAGTAACTACCAGGGAGGAGTCTGCGCAACAGCGTATAAAGTAACTAAATTATACGTAGAATAGCGTATAATTTAGAGGACAAACTACGTAGCGATGCGTACAAAAGTGAAGCGAATCACCTAATATTCGGATTCGCTTCGCAGCTGAAAAATCCCAAGAGTCGATACAAATCGACGAATCGCTTCGCTCATCTCTATACAAAAGGCTCAGTCAGTACAGAATACATGTCACAGAATAAGTCGCTCCAGTAAATTAAAGTTTAGATTTTTTTTGTGGGACAACCACTGTAACTCGATCATACAAACTAAGTACATAACTGTTTTCACCCCTATAGACATCCCCACTGACTTCGAAGTGGAGGCTGGATTACGGCGCTTTGGCTCCAGGCTCCACACTGCCTCCCAGCTCATTCGTGGCCTGCAGCTGGAGCTGCAAGAGCTGCAGGACATCATGGCCCGACGTCAGCAAAGGCTGGCGTAATCTTATTTTTTTGTTCCTTTCTTTTGTTTATTATATTATTTATTTGTTAAAAAGAAGTTTTTATTTATTACTAAAATATTCTTGAAAAACCTGTGTTTTGAGTGTTTTGTTAAACCTTTAACACCTTCCTGATCCTGACCTAGTGTGAAGAAGAAGTTTTTTTTCCCATGGCCATTTTCCCATATTAATGAATAGAGCGGTGTCTGCCGGCCGAAGTATTACTACATTACACACACTCCTGTTCACTGATTACAATTGACAGACAGAAAAATAAAAAAGGCTTGGCTTGTTTGGGCAACAAGCCTGTACATTCTACCTTAACATAGGCAGTAAAAATTATATACTGTATGAGCTTTTTATGGCTGCCCCGGCCAGTAGTAGTAGGGGACGGGGTATATCAGCATAGAGTGATAGGTAAAATAAATACAACAGACTGCATTGGTGTATAACAATGTCTGCTAATATAACTGTCTGTCCATATCATTGTATTGTATTTTTTCGCTTTTGCTTGTGTAATCCCCATTAGAATGGCTTCCATCATTGACAGCGCAGTCCAGTGCACATCTTGTCTGATGTATGCAGTCCTGGAACAGCCGTTTAAGGATGCATATATTTGTTCAAAATGTGAGCAAATTGTCCGCTTGGAATCGCACATCGTGTATCTAAGCGGGCGAATTTCAACGCTGAGAAGCACTGACAATTTGGAAAAGAGTTTGCTGCTCAGTGAGCAAGCACTCTATGGGGTAGATGCGGGGGAGGGTGGTAGTGAGGAGGCACAGGAAAGTGAGGTAGCTAGCTGGGGTAACAGTTAGAAAGCGGGTTAGAGGGAAAAGTGCCAGGGAGGCTAGCCTGATCTGACACACCCCAACAAGTTTGCAAGTTTGGCAGATGAGGGGGATGTTACTTCAGGGAGAGCACTGCTGCAGCCGGACACTTCCTCTGCCAGTCAGGGGAATGTCAGCTCCAGTAAGCAGGGGGCCAGGAGAGCAGGGCAGGCCAGACAGGTGCTGGTAGTGGGCGACTCCATTATTAGGGGTACAGAGAGGGCAATCTGTCACAAAGACCGGGATCGTCGGATGGTGTGCTGCTTCCAGGCGCTCGAGTTCGGGCACATCGTGGATCGGGTTGACAGATTACTGGGAGGGGCTGGAGAAGATCCAGCAGTCATGGTCCATATCGGTACCAATGACAAAGTTAGAGGTAGGGGAGTGTCCTTAAAAATGATTTTAGGGATCTAGGGCATAAGCTTAGGGCAAGGACCTCCAAGGTAGTGTTTTCCGAAATACTGCCTGTACCACGAGCCACACAAGAAGGCAGCGGGAGATTAGGGAGGTAAACAAGTGGCTCAAGAACTGGTGTAGGAAGGAGGGGTTTGGGTTCCTGGAGAACTGGGCCGACTTCTCTGTCGGCTACAGGCTCTACCGTAGGGATGGGCTGCACCTCAATGGGGAAGGGGCAGCTGTTTTGGGGGAGAAGATGGCTAGAAGGCTGGAGGAGTGTTTAAACTAGGGACTGGGGGGGAGGGTAACTACATAATAGGAGGGGAAGATAGTGCAGATAGAGACCTGGGGCAAGGTAATGGAACTGGGGGAGGAATGGAAGGAGGAACTAGAACAGATCAGAAGGAAAGGTGTAGGGTAAGAAATATACCACCAACCTCTTAATTGTCTGTACACTAATGCCAGAAGCCTAGCTAATAAAACTGGTGAACTGGAATTAGTGATGTGTGAGGAGGACTATGACATAGTTGGAGTAACTGAGACATGGCTGGATGATAGCTATGACTGGGCAGTTTAACGTACAGGGTTACAATCTTTTTAGAAAGGATCGTCAAAACCGGAGAGGGGGAGGGGTCTGCCTTTATGTAAAGTCATGCCTAAAGCCCACACTCCGGGAAGATATAAATGAGGGACATGAAGATGTGGAGTCCACTGTGGGTAGAAATAAATGGAGCCAAAAACAATAATAAAATACTACTAGGGGTTTATTATAAACCACCCAATATATCAGAGACCACAGAAAATCTACTTCTAAATGAAATAGACGAGGCGGCAAATCATAATGAGGTCGTTATTATGGGGGACTTCAACTACCCAGATATAGACTGGGAAACTGAAACCTGTACATCTCATAAAGGAAACAGGTTCTTGGAAATACCAAGACAATTACCTTTCCAACTGGTTCAGGACCCCACTAGAGGGACGGCCATACTGGACTTAGTATTAACCAATAGACCTGACAGAACAACAGATGTGCAGGTTGGGGGACACCTGGGAAACAGTGACCATAATATAATACCTTCCATTGTCATTCAAAAGAGCGTTTCTTCAGGAGGAATAAAAATACCAAACTTCAAAAAAAGCAAAACTTAGCCAACTAAGAGAGGCCATAGGCCCTAACTAACTGGGACAAAGTCCTCAAAATAAAAATACAGCCACAAAATGGGATATTTTTAAAAGCATCCTAATATCTAATTGTGAGAGGTACATACCATATAGGAATAAATAATAAGAAACAAGAAAAAAACCAATGTGGATAAATAGAACTGTAAAGAAAGCAATAAAATGACAAAAAGAAGCATTTAAATCACTAAAACAGGAGGGGAGTGAGGAAGCATTGAAAAACTTAAGGAAAAAAATAGAATATGTAAAAGACACATAAAACAGCAAACTAGAGACGAGAGATTAATCGCCAAAGAGAGTAAA